>JAJMJX010000029.1:0-156604 GCA_030563745.1 Kodamaea alishanica (nom. inval.)
CCCATATCCCCCCATATCCTCCCCTCTATGATTCCCTCTCTCTCCACATCTCTCTCCCCATCACTTCCCCCCTTATATATATACCAGCTACTCTATACAATCAAACACCAAACAAATGTCACTTAAAGAGAATAAAGCTAGGTCCGCTAAGAACGAATCGATCTTGGTCATTCTTTTTGAAAACGGCAAGCATCCAGTCGATGATTTAGGACTTCCTCTTATCTCAAAAGTACAAGATATCGATTGTTTATCGCGGCATCAATTAGAGATTTATTTACATGGATATCGAATCGACTACACTAAAGATTTATCGAATAGACGAATGAAGGAAAAGTTGAAGCATGCGGTTGGGTTGGTTGGTATATATGATAACATCTTTATATTTAGTCAGTGAGTCGTGTCTCTGAGTCAATATCTCCAGTCTTGTGAACCTCTATAAATATACAATAAAGTGCACTAAAAAATGATTTCTTCAATAGATATGACCGAATATTCTGAAGATCCCTTCACTATGGATGAAGAGATGCCACGTGCGGGCCGTCTAGGACCCACTGAGCATCTCAAACAATATGAAATGCCCCCAGCGATTGCAAATGATGACAAGTTTATACGATCGAAATTGGCCCAGTTTTTGTTGGAAGAATCAAACTTGTCAACGACAGAAGATGATAGCGAAAAGATAGTGGAATCAAAGTATGAAGAAGATTTGGATGATAAGTTGGATTCAAATTTACATCAAAGATTGGGAATAGAGTATAAGAATAAGATTAAAGCAGGTAGTGTGGCTGGTGAACCAATCACCCCTCCAGAAAACTTTGCTCGTGTTGTTAACAACATTTATAGATCTTCATTTCCTCAACCAAACAACTTTTCATTCTTAAAGAAACTTAAGTTAAAGTCTATCTTGTGTTTGATCCCAGAAGCATATCCCGAACTTCAAAGTGAATTTTTAAATCATGAGAGTATTAAATTGTTTCAATTGGGTATGTCAGGGAATAAAGAACCTTTTGTTCATATCAGTTCAACTTTTATCACCGAAGCTGTCAAGATAGTACTTAATCCTGAAAATCAACCGATTTTGATTCATTGTAATAGAGGGAAACATAGAACAGGATGTCTTGTTGGTGTTTTACGTAGACTACAAAACTGGTCATTGACAATAATTTTCGATGAATATCGTCGGTTTGCTGCTCCAAAGGAAAGAGCAATGGATTTGCAGTTTATAGAGTTATACGATGAGAAAGAAGTGGCACAACATTTGCGAGATAACAAGTTGTCGTTAGAGTGGGAATTGTGATAGATAGCTGTGTTCATTATGTAGTATGGCAGACCATTGTCGTTAGAGTCGGAATTGTGATAGATAGACCGTGTTTAGTGTGTAGCTTGACAATCCGTTGTCATTATGTACTCGGATGGCAGACCGTTTAGTATGCATAACTGGATGGCACCGTTGTCATTACGTAGAATTGGCCAGACACTGTTCAGTTTGTAGAACTGGTTGGCCAGAAAAATCTTCTTCCATATAACCCAGCATTCCCCAATGCTAATACACTCAAACCAACAGGTGCGACTCTCCCTCTGAACACACTCTTGATACTCGACGTCCCATTCACAATGAGGTACAACGACGACCACGCAAAGGTGAAGCCAGCACCGTTGGTGACATCGCCATCGTAGTTAATCCATCCACCTACCAAGTGGGCAGCCCCAAACAAATAACATGATAACCGAGTTGGACGAGCAATCGTTTTGGCAAACCTAAAAGAACTTCCCGAAGTCCCCTGAACAGCACTGGCCTTAACAGGGGTCTGCATATTGATCCCATTGAAGATAAGACAAGATCCCATGGCAACAGCCGGAATCGGAGATTCACTCCAATAATCCAAAGTTTGATTCATCTTAAAGTAAAGAGCAATCAAAATTGAAAAAAAAAAATCTACACTTTATACATAAACAAAATCTCATTAATAAACACTAATATACAAATTACAGAGAATTAAAATTAGGATCTTTCACCTCTTAATCTTCTAGCCAATTGGATGTCCTTCTTTTGGATGGTGACTCTCTTGGCGTGGATAGCACACAAGTTAGTGTCTTCGAATAAGGAAACCAAGTAAGCTTCAACAGATTCTTGCAAAGCACCAATAGCAGAAGATTGGAATCTTAAATCAGTCTTGAAATCTTGAGCAATTTCTCTAACCAATCTTTGGAAAGGTAACTTTCTAATCAAAAGTTCGGTAGACTTTTGGAATCTTCTAATTTCTCTCAAGGCAACGGTACCTGGCTTATATCTGTGAGGCTTCTTGACACCACCAGTAGATGGAGCGGATTTTCTAGCGGCCTTGGAAGCCAATTGTTTTCTTGGAGCCTTACCACCGGTAGACTTTCTTGCTGTTTGTTTAGTTCTAGCCATTGTTGATTTGATAATGATAAAAAAAATTAATGAAACTTGAGGTTATCACTTGGTTTATATAGTACCAAGAACGCGAAATCTCTTGTTTATTTAGATTTATCGTATTAAATAAGACATGTTTGTGTGTTCTGAAGTTTACTACGTGTGAGTAAGTGAGCGCGTTTTCAGTTACCCCAGTTTTGATCGCGATTTTCTTTTAAGACGATGCAAAGATTGATATTTATAATGCTGTGAATTACGCACTTAAGTGTGTATACTTGAGCACTAATTATACGTGTTTACCACAAACACAACACAACGCGATCGCGTACTATTGACAACATACTAGGAGACGAAGCACAAACACCAGCATCAAAGTTTCACGCGATCTCGTCTTAAACTTTCTCTTATAAATACTCGACATGTCCCTCCACTTTCAACATTTGTTTCATTAGACATATAGTTTGTTCTTCAACTCACATATATATATAATAATAATTCAACATGTCCGGTAGAGGTAAAGGTGGTAAAGGTTTAGGAAAGGGTGGTGCCAAGAGACACAGAAAGATCTTGAGAGACAACATCCAAGGTATTACAAAGCCAGCTATTAGAAGATTGGCCAGAAGAGGTGGTGTTAAGCGTATTTCTGCTTTGATCTATGAAGAAGTTAGAGTTGTTCTTAAGTCCTTCTTGGAAAACGTCATCAGAGATGCCGTCACTTATACCGAACACGCCAAGAGAAAGACCGTCACCTCTTTGGATGTCGTCTACGCTTTGAAGAGACAAGGTAGAACCTTGTATGGTTTCGGTGGTTAAACAATCTTTGTATTTGTATTAGTGTATATTAGAATAAATCGTTAGTGAAAAATTGTAGAAAACGAACGAGTGAAACGAGTGAGTGATTTCGTGATGAACGAATGAGTGATGGCAAGAAGATTATGAGAGTAGTGAGAGATTGTCACCTTTTATAGGTACCCTCACTTTGACCGATCCTACAGTATGATGGTGATTGTACGTATCAATGAACTAAAAATTAAGCCTACTGGAACTGGCTGCTCAATCTCGGTATCAACTCCAAAGAACTAGTCAAACAACAACTTATCGACCAATTCGGTTTCACCAATTGCCCCACCAGTGGCAAGGTAATCACCCACCAAACGCCCCACCGCCTTTTCCCATCGATCCAAGTCAGTACGCTCAAAAGCTCGGTATGAATCGTGCGCCATCTCCCCCCATCTCCGCACACAAGATGCAACTGAATCCTCAATCTCTTGGTGATCGGACGGACACCTGCATCTACACCCAAGCCCATTTTGAACAGGCTGGTCGGGTTTGGACCAATAATGGTCTTCTCTTGTGACTGGCGTATAATCCAACTTGAGCTGGTTCTGTGGTGAGTTCCCAGGACAATGACCAATCAAACTATGTCTATACCCAATGTCTCTGAAATAATGTACATCTTCCATGTTCAACATCATCCCAACCGCAAGCAGATGAACAGGTGCATCGCCCCATCTTTCCTTGTAGAACCCCCCACTTGCCTCCAAATGTTTGAAATAAGCTTCATAAAGTTCTGAAGTAAATAAATCAGTACGAGCAATTTCAAAGTTGGACCAAAAATGACATAAATTATATTCTTCTTGATCAATTCTATCTTCATAAAGGGTTGGTTTATCTTTTGAGTTTGAAAATAATTTCTTTTTCAATTCATGTGATAATTTAAGAATATCTTGATCGTTTTTATTGGGTTGCTGAAGAAAGTTTTGCAAGATATGATTTAATTCCATTTCTTTCAAAATTTCCTTCTTATCTTTTATATCATTATATTTCATCTTGGTCTTACCAAAAGAATACTTAGAATCATGAATGAAGAAATCCCAAGCATTCCCAAGTTTGACCGAATGTTTCCTTATGAATGCTCTTGTTTCTTTAAATAAGTTTGGTACTGTATAATACAACTCACCAATAATCACAGTGAATCCATATTTCTTACCACTTTTTTCCATTGCAACAAATGGATCATATGTCAAGTCACAAAAGAACTCAACATCAGGCTCGACCCTCCAGTACCAATCACGTTTGCGTACCAATTCATGTTTATAGAAGAACCCACTGTAAAATCGACACATCTTATGGTATGATTCTAAATTCCCATACAAGATACCACGATCACCTTGAGAATTTATTGACTCACTCAACTCAATTGGATCAACCTCAGTACTGAACTCCCAATCTTTTTTAGCAATTTCTCCAAACTCAACCTCTGAATTTGTATATTTTATTACACTCAGCTTAAATTGGTCGTCAAAAGGTTCATCATTGAGGAACACCCATGGGTAGTTGTACCAGCGATTGAAATGCCTCTCCATCGACTTCATCAGCTTGATAACTTCTTGTACTTCTGAGTTACGTGCCAACACCACAAACGCAGCGTTTGCTCTTGGTTGTGAAGTATCGGGGATTTGACACCCTATTTGGAAAGGAGAGTCAATTTCAGAAGACATAACCTGACCACTTAAAGGTAAATTTGGGTTCAAATGTTTATTACTCTTTTCAACCCTTATGGGTTGATATTGATCTGTCATGAAAGCATTCAGACGGAAATAGTCAAACAAATATAGCACATTCAAAACCGATAAAAGGCCAATTATAAAGCCAAAAGTTATTATTTGAATTGCTCTACGACGTCCTATTCGCCTTTTCCCAGTACGTAAGAGTTGGAATGCTCGTTTAAAGAAGTCAGTTGATCTATGTAGCAATGTCATTCCAAAAGTGTATCTTTCTTTAGATTCTATGGTTTCAGAGTCGGAATCGTTGTCATTAACTGAGCCTTGTCGCAGTTTAAATGGAGTGAAATCAATTGTAGGCATTATGGGGTACCGCCTCGCGTATGGGTGAGGACGTAGTAGAATAAATGTAGAGCGATTCTAATTAGATTTTAGTGAGAAATCTAGTGAGAAATCTAGTGAGAAATCTAGTGAGGCTCTACTGATTTTCTACCGGCAAATCTAGTGCGATTCTACTGACAATCTAGTGAGAAATCTAATGCAAAAGATTTTTACCGAGAAAAGCTAGACTAAAATTTAGTGAGATCCACGAAATTTAGCGTAAATTTACAATCCTTACATCATCTTCCTTTCAAAGTCCATTAATATACAATCACCTGCCGATAGCATTCTTTAACAACGTCAAATCTTCGTTCAACTCTTCGGGCTTCAAGCCCTGGACACCCGTGAATTGTTTATGCGAACCACGGGTATTAGGCTTGTTTCCATTAGCCAGTCCACCCGCCCTATCAAGCAAATTTAGTGACTCTCCCACATCATCATTGTCCATAATAAGCGAATTCAATGCATCATAGTCTTTATCGCTCAAATTCGAGTCATTACCACTGCTTGCTCCAATCCCATTCGGGTGTCTATGGTGGGAGTTTCCTGCACTTCCAGCACCGGTACCACTTGCTGTACCACTAGCATGGGCCCCTCCTCCTAAAAACGAGTTTGAAGTCGGTGGTACTCCACTCGTTATTCCAGAAGACATCTCATCTGCTGAAGAATATCTTGTTGCATAATGTCTCCTTCTTTTGGATGCTGATATATACCCGGCACCACCAACAATATTCGGTATACTCGAACCACCGTCGGATAAGTCGTCCGCTTCTCCAGTCATAAAACGAGATCCAAATTCTCGTTTCCTTAATGATCTTCTATCGTTCAAATTGATTGCATTTGCAGCAGCAGCTGCTGCAACTGCACTGACAGCCGAACCTTGTATTTCTTTACCCCATGAATTAGCATTGACCAAATTAAGTAATAGCTTATCTTCTTTCAATTGCTTGATTTGCTTCTCTAGTTTATCATATAATTTCTCTTTAATCAACTTGATCATGCGGTCATGGTTCTCTTTTGCATTACTTATGTCTTCATTATACTCTGTTTCTATTCGTTTGACTTGATATTCTTCCCAAAGACGGAGTTTAGTTAGTTCATAATCACGTTCTTCTTCGAGTGTTCGTTTCTTATTGAGGTAATCTTCGTTACTTCCTTGTTGTAATGCAGCCAACGTCGTTTGCAATTCATGCAACAGGCTTCGGTAGAAGTTGTCACGTTCACTGACAAATGTAAATTCGAGTTTGGCAAGTCGAGTGCCAATCTGTTGACGTTTCTTGTATTTCTTACTAAGACCTAGGTTTGTTAGTATTTTGGGTCTAGATGGAAATTCCCTTAAATTCACATACTCTCTGAGGCTATGCCATTTCTCTTTTGGTCTTCCATTCTGGCTGTTGAGTGATGGATAAAGAGGATGATTGTTGATTTGGTTTGCACTCTTTTTCTTTTGAATCCGGGTAAATTTTTGAAAAGTTTTGATTGGTGATTTCTTACGTAATATCTGATAGATAGTGACTACTGTATAATTTGTAATGACTTATGTAAGCCTGTTATCGAAAATGATTCATGGCTGATTTACTCCAACTTTCTGCACCATATGTTGCAATTGGACAACTTTAATTCCTTGCAATTAACAAATATTACAAATGAACTTTGAATTTTATAAAGGCTTACCATTTGCCAATGGGCAATTCACTGAGACCCCTCGGATAACTGAGCGAGTCAATTTCACTTTATCGAAAGATAAACGTCCAGTGACTCTTTTTCCTGTTCATGATTATCAGGAAGTCCCCGAGAATTTGTTGCGTGTCATACAAGACGAGTACAACTATGTGATTGAAGAAGGCCTCACTTATCCATATGAAACCCCAATCACTGATTTGACCAAATTTATAAACCATTGGTTTGTTGCATTCGTTGCGATTTTGATCGATGGGAAATACGATTCACTTGATGATTTGAACCGTCTACTGAAAGAAGAATGCGCAGATAAATTCTTAGGTAATTTCTACGTCAAGCCAAACTATGCGGGGCGGTGCTCGCACGTCTGTAATGGAGGGTTTATTGTAAATCATGTGAAGAGAGGGTTGGGTTTAGGTAAGGAATTGGGTCAAAAATATCTAGACTGGGCTCCTCGATTAGGATATGCATACCTGGTATTTAATCTCGTTTTCGAAACAAATACGGCAAGTTTACGTATTTGGGACTCTCTTGGTTTTGAACGTATTGGGTATGTTAAAAATGTCGCTGTTTTAAAGGGTCACGACAAACTTGTAGGTGCACACATGTTTGGGAAGGATTTTAAATGAATATAGAAATTTAGATTAGATGTGACCAATGCTGTAGAACATGACTTAGTCTCTTTGCATGCCCTAGAAACATGATTACATTCATTAAAATGGCAGCGTCTTATCGCCTGTCTTTGGCTGTATGTGAAAAGAATAAATCTCTCAATTTCTAGGCCACCCGACTGTCCTCTTACACTACTACTGGTCAAACTATCTCTTTGGGTGCGAAACTTTCTCATCGCCCTTTGGTAGCGCATTTATAATAAACCGATCAAAACAAAACATTCCAAAATATACACGGCCAGTATTGCTTTTACACGAGATACAAAGACACCAATACAAACATACATCAAATATGCCTGAGTTCGACGACGTGATCCAGCCCCCGCACTACAGGCCTTCTCTTGAATACAACCCTGCAAATGAAATCGATCGTTACACCGTTTTATTGAAGGATGGTGAAACTACTGCGACAATTTATCCAATACAACTGCCCTCTGACCTACCTCCGGGACTTTTAGCATTTCTTTGTGATGAATTTAATATGGAAATCGAAAGAGGTGATACAAACTCATTTTTTGATACTTTACATATTGAACAATTTCTGAATTATTGGTTCGGATCATTTGCAGCTGTGATGGTATTAGGTGATCTGCCAACTTTAGAAGGTCCAAGACAATGGGAAAAAGAATGCCTAGGAACATTTTTGATCAAACCCAACTATCCAGGTCGTTGTTCTCATATATGTACTGCGAATTTCCTTGTCAATGCTGGTATCCGTGGTAAAGGTATCGGAAGAACATTGACTGATTGTTATTTACAATGGGCCCCACGTCTTGGTTATACATATTCGATGTTTAATTTAGTTTTTGAAACCAATGTTGCAGCACGTCGAATTTGGGAATCAAGTAATTTCAAACGTTTAGGTCGTGTTAAATCGGCTGGGATTTTAAAAGGACATGATAAAGCAGTTGATGCAATAATGTATGGCCGTGAATTGGTTAATACTTCAGATCCTGCTATTGGAGCATATCGCTTTGATAAAATCAAATTTTATTTGGAAACAGGTAGATATCCTGCAATGGCAGATAGACAAGAGAAATCTCGTTTACGTTCACTGGCATCACATTATACTTTGGAGAATGGTAAACTTTTATTAAAAGGAAGAGAAGTTGTTTCAGATCCAGTGAGGCAATTGCAGATATGTAGTGAAGTTCACCTTGCAAATCATGCTGGTATAAATAAGACAACAGCAATAGTTACTGAAAAATATCATTGGACAAGAATCAAAGATACTGTTGCAACCGCAGTCAAGAACTGTGCTGAATGTAAGGATCAAGTGAGAGAAACTACGATGGTGAAACGACATGCACCAAAGAAGATGTTGCCACAATTGGCGAGACAAAGACCCAAATATGAGCCAGCGAATAACCCAAGGGTTGTCAATGGACGTGGTCGTGGTAGAGATGTTGATGCGATGGTTGCTTCTGCTCATTTACATAATCTTCCTGGAAGACATGATACCGAATTGCTTAGTAGCCATGATTTGGCAGGATTGGATGCGGGTCTTATTGCCGTGGTTGAACAAGCACAAGAAGACCAACAAAGGCAAAGACAACAACACCAGCATTCACAGCCTCTGCAACAACTTCATCACCAGAGTTATGCGGCGGCAGCTGCCTCGGCAGATACACAGCAGTACCAGCAGTATCAATACGAATATCTGTCAAAACATCACCATAGAGATAGCATGGTTGATCCTGAAGTGGCCGAGTATGGTCATGGTGGACCTGGTGGAGATGAAATCGAGATTGCTCGTGCTCTTATTCAAGCCAATGAGGACCAAGATTCGGATGATCAAGGAATGAACCATCATGAACAGGGTCATCACTTGGAGGAAGACACAGATCCGAACCATGATCCTCAGTTGCACAATGCGGGTAAGGATGATACGAATATGTTTATTAAGATGAATAAGTAGGTCAATGGGAATGTTTTTATAAAAAATGTAGAAAAGGGCAAGAGAGTTGACATGTACTCTGTGGTACTCTATGGAAAGATTTGCGTAGATGAGCAGTTAAGAGCCGTTACAAAAGGCTTTGTGGCTCTCAAATCGGTTTTGTTTGAGGAGTAAGGAGATCTAGACTTTTAGATCAATGGCCAGTTTAACAAGGAAGATTCTTCGTTCTCTTGGTTCCGAAGATGGTCTTGGTCAGCTTCTCTTCGGGGGAGACTATATCGACTTACTTATCGTTGCATTATACTTCACCTTTGCACAGGCTTCGCTTGTATGTTCTACACCTACATTTCGACTTCAGGCTTCGCCAGTGTTCTACGTTTTCTATTCAATCAAACTGTATTAGCAATATAAAATCCCCCGAGTCTATACGCTTTTTTCTAGTTACCTTTATAAAACAATTCCCCAACTGTTCAACTAAAAGTCAACACCGACAACCATGGCCAATAAGGCCATTCTAACCCATAAACCGTATCTCATTTGTCTAAAGTAAGCGGCTCTTTGGTCAAAGTCGACTTCTTCGCGGATTTCGTTGGTTCTTGGCAATGGGTGCATGACACACATATGTTGTTTGGCATGATGTAAGATCTTGTTGTCAACAATATAAGTATCCTTTAATCTTTGGTATTGTTCTTTATCAGCAAATCTTTCTTCTTGAACACGAGTACAGTAAAGAACATCGGATCTAGCAATGAGTTCTGGAGTCAAGGTTTCTGATTCAGATGCAAGCATACCATTTTCAATCAACATTTGTTTAATTTCAGAAGGTAATGACAATTCCTTTGGAGAAACCAATTGGATTCTAACATGGTAATGACGTAACAACTTACATAAAGAATGGACTGGTCTACCATATTTCAAATCACCCATGAAAGTGACGGTGATACCATTGACAGTACCCAATTCTTCTCTCATGGTGAACAAATCAAGTAAGGCTTGAGTTGGGTGTTCCTTAGAACCATTACCACCATTGATGATAGGAACTGGAGAATATTTGGCAGCAATATCAGCACTTTCTTCACTTGGATGTCTTAAAACAATTGCATCTGCATAACAAGCAAGAGTTCTAATTGTATCTTGCAAAGTTTCACCCTTCTTAACAGAAGATGAAGCAGCGTCAACAGCAACAACACGGCCACCCAATCTTTGCATAGCAGCATCAAAAGAGGACAGAGTTCTTGTTGAAGGTTCATAAAACATGGTTGCAAGAACTCTACCCTTCAACAAGTCCAAAACACCTTGTCTTTCAACAGCCAATCTCATTTCTTGTGCAACAGTGAATAAAGCATGTAAATCAGATCTTGTAAATTCAGAAACAGACAAGACAGAATTACGTAAGAATGAATTATGGTTTCTAATGTAATTAGTCAAAGCATTACCTTCACCAAGAGAAGTTGGAGGTTGAGAAACTAAAGCAGAACCCAACTTTTCAAATTCAGCAGGAGCAGGAGATGAAGCTTCTTTAGTGAAAGAAGGTCTACGGTCACCTGAAAAGGAAACACGCTTTCTTGACAAGATTGGAGAAGAAGGAGCAATCAGACCAAATCTATTTCTTGGTTCAACTTCATTCTTACCCAAAGCAGATTCGGTAATGACAACACCATCCAAACAAACAGTTTGGCCATGGAAAGAAACTCTATCGATAGAACCTTGCAATTGCTTAGTGATCAATTGAGACTTTGAAATGAATCTATCCAAATCGATTTCAACAGTAGCGTCTTGCTTTGGAATACCAAAGATTTCTGCTGGTTTATCATGGAAACGAGTGATAATATCAGCCAAAGTCAACTTACCTTGCTTAACAGCACCAAGCAACAATGGAATGGCTTCGGTGATGCCAACGGAAGGAGATACTTGTTGATTCAAAGACTTTGCAAGAAGGTATGGTAAAACACCAATCGAGAAACAATCAATTTCTTCCAAATTTTCCCATAAAGCCAATTGATCTTCCTTAGTAGGTAAGATTGATAATTTGAATTCTTCTTGAGATAAGAAGAGAGAATAAACAGAAACATCACAAGTGACACGCAATTGTCTATCCTTTGCCATCTTGATCAAGTCCAAGTCTTCCTTTGAAGAGACACCGGTGATATGGATCGATCTGTTATGTAAAGAAGCCAACAACAAAACACTAGCCAAGTCAGTAGTTTTAGCATCGGTGATGATTGGCTTGTTTGCAGGCCATGAAGCAAAATGAGATGAAATAGCACTCACTTTTGATTTGGTCAAACCATTGAAAGGTAAAAAGAGGGCTCCAGCATTAACAGAAGCTTCAGCAACTTCAATTGCATTTGATTCAGAAGCAGCAATCGAGATCGAGAAATCAGTATAAGCATTTGGAGAAGCAGCTTCAATTGCAGAAATCAAAGAATCATATCCGGTGATTGTTGAACCAGATAAAGTATGAGGTAAGAAAGCATTGAAAGTGAACCCAGCAGCAAGAGAAGCTTTGGTTGATTCTTCGAAATCATCCAAGGTAGGAACTAATGAAGTGATATTGATCAAACCAGGTAAAACAGTAGTTGTATGAGAAGTTTGAGCATCAATATTGTCAACATCAAGTGAGATGTTACGTGACATGGCTTCAACAAGTAATTTGGCACATTTAACATTGGTTACCAATGGAACAGAATAATCAACAGCCATACGACGAGATTCATAACCCTTGGACATATAAGAAGCAGGACGACGGAATCTATTGGCAGATGGTAAGTTGACATATAAATCAATCAAATTATTGGCCAAATGTTGAGTCAAAGAATATTCAGAATTTTGATCTTCATCTTGATTTAAAACTTCCAAGAATTGAACTTCAATACCATGTTCTCTAATGAAATCAGCAGTACCAGCGGTTGCAAAGATTTTAAAACCCATTTCACTCAATTTAGCAATCGATGGTAAAAGTTCTTGCTTTTCCTTATAAGAACCAATCGAAAACAAAATGTTTTTCTTTGGTAATTTAAACCCAGTTGAAATAAGTGATTTAAGATAAGCTTCATATTTGTTTTTACCAAAACAAGCAACTTCACCAGTTGAAGCCATTTCAACACCCAAAATAGGATCAGCACCTGCAAGACGCGAGAATGAAAATTGAGGAACTTTAACTGCACAATATTCTTCAGGTAATTTTTCACCTGGATAAGGAGTCAATGGTAAATCCATAATGGCTTTAGTAGCCATTTCAATCATATCGGTACCAACAACCTTGGAAATAAATGGGAAAGATCTTGAAGCACGAACATTACATTCAATCACCTTGATATCATTATCCTTAGCAATGAATTGAATATTATAAGGACCAGTGATGTTTAAAGCTTTACCGATCTTTGCAGTTGCTTCAACAATTCTACGAACAGTTTCTGGATCCAAATCTTGTGGTGGAACAATTAAAGTGGCATCACCAGAATGAACACCAGCATTTTCAACATGTTCAGAAACAACATGCATGATCATCTTACCATCCTTAGCAACGGCATCCATTTCGATTTCCTTTGCGTTTTCAATATACTTGGTGATGACAACAGGGTAATCTGGAGAAACATCAACAGCTTGACCCAAATAAGAAGCTAAATCATTCTTTGAATAAACAGTGTTCATAGCAGCACCAGAAAGAACATAAGAAGGACGAACCAAGACTGGGTAACCCGAGTTTTCAGCAAAGGCTTCTGCTTCTTCAATCGATGTCAATTCTTTCCAAGCAGGTTGATCAACACCAATTTGATCCAACATTCTTGAAAATTTATATCTATTTTCAGCAGAATCAATCATTTCTGGAGAAGTCCCCAAAATTTTGACATTTTGTCTATGTAAAGTCAAGGCAATATTATTTGAAGTTTGACCACCCATAGAAATGATAACACCTGAAGATTGTTCCAAATCATAAATATCTAAAACACGTTCTAAATTAATGGTTTCAAAATATAATCTATCAGCCTCATCATAATCTGTTGAAACTGTTTCTGGATTATAATTGATCATAATTGTTTTAAAATTATTTTCTCTTAAAGTTCTAATTGCTCTAACAGCACACCAATCGAATTCAACAGATGAACCAATACGGTAAACACCAGAACCTAAGACAATAACACCATGATCATCGAATTCAACATCTGAAGAATCAGCATTATAAGTGATGTATAAATAATTGGTGAAAGCAGGGAATTCAGCTGCAACAGTATCGATTTGTTTAACAAATGGAATCACACCAGCTTCTTTTCTTAATCTTCTAATTGCAACTTCATTCGAATTAACAAATTTGGCAATTTGTCTATCTTCAAAACCAAGTTGTTTTGCTTCTTTAATGATTTGAACTGGTAAGTTTTCTTTGGTACCATAAGATGCAATCTTATTACCAAATTTGATCAAACCATCCAATTTATTTAAGAACCATTTATCAATGTTGGTCAATTTCCAAACCTTATCAACACTATAACCATCACTCAAAGCATTTGCAATGGCAAACAAACGTTGGTCACTAGGAGTTTGTAATTCCGAATCGATATCAATAGACATCAAAGCTTCGGTTTGATTGAAACCTAAATTATGATAATCGGTCGATCTAATAGCCTTTTGAATTGCTTCTTCAAAGGTTCTACCAATCGACATAACTTCACCAACAGATTTCATTGAAGATGAAAGTAATGATGAAACTCTGGTGAATTTCTTCAAATCCCATCTTGGAATCTTGACAACAACATAATCCAAAGAAGGTTCGAAACAAGCACAAGTAGATCTTGTAACCGAGTTTTTAATATCATTCAAGGCGATGTTTAAACCTAATTTGGCAGCAGTATAGGCTAATGGATAACCAGTTGCCTTAGATGCCAAAGCAGAAGAACGAGATAATCTTGCATTGACTTCAATAATACAATATTCTTTTGAAAATGGATTCAAGGCATATTGAATATTACATTCACCAACAACACCCAAATGTCTAATCACATTAACTGCAGTTGTTCTCAACATGTTATAATCTTCGTCAGATAAGGTTTGAGATGGTGCAACAACAATCGAATCACCAGTATGAATCCCCAAAGGATCAAAGTTTTCCATGTTACAAACAGTGATACAATTATCAAAGGCATCACGAACAACTTCATATTCAACTTCTTTCCAACCCTTCATTGATCTTTCAACCAAAACTTGAGGAGAAGTTGCAAAGGCCTTGTTACAAAGAGCAACCAATTCTTGTTCATTATCGGCAAACCCAGAACCAAGACCACCAAGAGCAAAAGCAGCTCTAACAATCAATGGATAACCAATCTTGTTGGCAGCACTAACGGCTTCTTCAACATTGTTACAAGCTTCAGATTCTGCACATTTTTCACCAATTTCTGCCATTGCATTAGCAAATAATTCTCTATCTTCAGTGGTGATGACGGTATCAATTGGAGTACCCAAAACTTGAACACCCAAACCAGCAAATTCATCTTTCAAAGAAATACCAACAGAAAGTGCGGTTTGACCACCAAATGTACAATAAATACCATCTGGACGTTCATGTTGAATGACTTTTCTAACAAATTCAGGAGTAACTGGTAAGAAATAAACCTTATCAGCCAACCCTTTTGAAGTTTGAATGGTTGCAATATTAGGATTGATCAAAATGGTATAAATACCTTCTTCTTTTAAAGCCTTAATAGCTTGAGAACCAGAATAATCGAATTCACCAGCTTGACCAATTGATAACCCACCAGATCCTAAAACAAGAACCTTCTTAACATCTGCTCTTGGATGGGCAGCTTTATTATCTTCAATCTTACCACCTGGGAATTCGACGGCTTTATGAACACCAGATGCATCAAAGTCAACAACAGATTGAATGAAAACATCGAAAAGAAATTCAGTATCTCTTGGACCTGGAGTTGATTCTGGATGGAATTGAACAGAGAAAAATGGTTTTGATTCATGATAAATACCTTCATTTGAACCATCATTGGCATTAACAAACAATTCCTTCCAACCATCGGACAAAGTGGTGGTGTCAACAGCATAACCATGGTTTTGAGATGTGATATAACATCTACCAGAAATTGTAGAAGTACATGGGATGTTATGACCACGGTTACCAAACTTCATTTTGATAGTGGAAGCACCAGAAGCTCTTGCCATCAATTGATGACCTAAACAAATACCGAAAATTGGAGTTTTCATTTCTTCAATTGCCTTCTTCAACCTATCTGAAGTTTCAGACATTAATGATGGATCACCTGGACCATTAGAAATAAATAACCCATCATAAGTTTCTTGAGTGAAATCATAATCCCATGGAACAACAAGAATTTCAACACCACGTCTAACAAAACAACGGATTTGATTATATTTGATACCAACATCAACAACAACAATTCTAATTGTTTTACCATGTTTATTCAATTTCTTTTCACCCTTTGGAGTATACAAAACTGGATTTTTGGTTGAAACTTTTGCAACCAAATTATCCAAATTTGGATTATGCCATTCTGGAACATCAAAATATTTTTCCCAAGATACAGGATTTTCAGCCAAAATATTTTTTGAAGAAGTTCCAGATTTTTGTAAAGCCAATCTACCAAGGGTTGAACCATTATCTCTTAATCTTTTTGTTAAAGCTCTTGTATCAACACCGTAGATAGCAGGAATACCTTGTTCACGTAACCATTGACCTAAAGAAGATTTTGCCAAAAAATGAGAATATTCTTCAGTATAATGAGCAACAACCAAACCAGCAATATGAACTCTTTTGGATTCAAAATATTTTGGTAAACTTGGTTCATAATCATCATCTTTCAATTCACGATCTGGGACACCATAATTACCAACCAAAGGATATGTGATGACCAAGATTTGACCTTCATAAGAAGGGTCGGTCAACGACTCTGGATAACCAACCATACCAGTTTGGAAAACAACTTCACCAGCAGCTGGAACCTCGGCACCAAAAGAGTAACCTTGTAAAGCGATTCCATCTTGGGTTTCCAAAGTCATCAAACGGTCTCCAGTAGAGTCCATTGGTGGTGAAATAGGAGCAGATAATTTAACCATTTTTAGAGCAGAATATGTGTGTAACGGGGGGATTACAAAAATAAACTATCAAAGTTAATATTGGATTCAATTACGAGAAATTTTATCTCTTCTTAACACTATCAACACTTACTTATTCTGAACTTTTAAGGAGCAGCAATACTGGGGAATTGATACTTGTTAAGAAGAGAGAGAGAGAGAGAGAGAGAAAGAGAGGGAAATAATGAATCATTCGTTGAGGATTCGCGGCGAATTTGGTTTAATTTATACTTTTCAAGCTCATCGCACAAAAAAGCAATTTTGATTTTTGAAAAATTTGCTTTCTTTGATCCTGTATATAAAGCGATTAGCTCACTAGCTTTGCAGCTCCGAGTCAAAAAAAAACCACAATGCAATAATAGACAAGAGGACATAAAAGAAGGCGGGATTTACAGGCTACTATAACAACCGAGTGAAATTCGGTAGTGTGACTTAGTGTAATGTGAGTTTATACCACAAGTAGTACTGTATAGGTACAGTACTATATATTAATAGTTACTAATATAGTTACTAATATAGTTAGTAGTATAGTACAGTACTATATACTATATGCTATTCCCTCCTATAGGATAATTATTGTATACTGATAGTAGACACTGATATATACTGATACACACTGATACACACTGATATGACTGTTATACACTATACGCTATACACTGACAGTATTGTGACAACACGTTCTGTATGGGCTCTGATCAGTAATGAGACCGACAAAATTAACTGGTATTTGTGTCATAGTAGTGCCGAGTATTTTCACTTTATTAACACCACCGAGTCAATATCCGTACTCATAAGCTCTACCATGTGCACTCTTCTACTCCTTATCTATTGACCTATAATCTCATACAACCCACTCTACTGATTTCACCCATCGTTTGGCTATCTTTCTCGTATATTGTAATCCTTCATATAATGATTTTGCGCCTCATCGAAAGTCGTGTTCATCACCATTTTTTTAAAGAATATTCATCTAAATAACCTTACCCAAACAGTCTTCAAAGTCTATAGCCGTTATAGATCGATTCGGTACCGTGTATTGCACGTGTTCTTTCCGAAGAATTCAAGTTTAAGTTACAAATTGTAACCATCATTTGACTGACATTTTATTAGCTCCATAGCCTTTGCAGTCTTTCCAGCATTTCAGTCTATATTAGCCTTATTCCAGCTCATTATAGCACATCAGCCATTGGCACTTAATAAACGGATTTCATCATGCTTACGCGGCTTCGTCAATATAAAAACAAAATCAACCATAAACGTATGGAGTTGGAATTGGGACTTCGTATACGAAATAAAATCCATCATGTTACTCTGAAACTTCAGCCATATATTAGAGTATTACTTCCCAATTTTAGAGCTGCCCATTACTTTTATATCCTTCTGATGTGTTTTCTAGCGACATTCTTCATGCAACCAGTTATGAATATAAGTTATATCAATACGCTTTTTTTTGGAGCAGGAGCTCTGACTCAAGCTGGATTAAATACTCTTAATCTGAACCAATTGGTATTATATCAACAAATCATAATTTACATCTTCACAACACTTACAACACCTATTTTCATACATGGATCATTACTTTTCGTACGTCTTTATTGGTTCGAACGTCATTTTGATAATATTAAAGAACGTTCAAAACTTGATTTTAAAATGCGTCGTAATGCAACCTTAGCAGCTAGAACAATTGATTCAACAAGAATAAATACTCGTAATAATCAAGGGTTAGGATTTTATGAAGCCAAAAATGATCAACATCTGTCTTCAACAAGTACTCAAAATAATCAAGTTGAACATATGAGTGAACCTTCAGATGTTGAACAAGATGAAGATACTCAAGTTTTCAGTCCTCAAGATAAATTGGGTGAAAATCAAGACACAGATGGGATTAGGTTTGGGAATTTACCACAACCTCCAACTAAGCAAAGAGTTCGTAATACTGAAATTGATCCTTCGGATATGTATCGTTCTATTGCAATGCTTAATAAGCAAAGTTCTGGTGATCATCGATCATTAACAAGACATTTCCGTAGAAATTCGACTTCGAATACTAATACGGGTGAAGATGATGAAGTTTTGATCATTAAGCTGCCCAATGAAATCGAACTTGCTCAAGATAAACCAATCTTCACCAGAAGACATCGTAGAATGTCTCAGAACTTACCATGGAAACATCAACCATGGACTTCGAAATTGAAACGAACATTCAGTAATACACCAAAAGATTTTGACGATGATGATTCTATAGATTCAGAAGTTAATGATGAGCATGAGGATTCGGATGATTCACAAGATTCACAAGATTCGGATGATTCCCAACTTGAAAGAGCTCAATCACATCTTGTAATCCCATCTGGTGATACTTCAGGTAAAAAATTCGCCAAAAGATCTAACACTTTAGAAGCGATTCCAAATCGTACAACCAAACCTTCAAGGTTGAGTAGACTCAAAAGAATCGCAACACCTTCGGTTTATAATACAGGAATAACAGACAGTTCAAATACTAGAGTTGATGATGATGAAGAAGGACCTCTTGGACCAGAAATGGGTGATAGTTTACGTAAAGTAATGAGTACAAATTATTTATCATGGGTCCCAACTGTTGGGAGAAACTCAACATTTGTTCATTTAAGTGATGAACAAAAACAAGAATTGGGAGGGGTTGAATATCGTGCAGTTAAATTACTTATAAAGATTTTAATTTGTTATTATATTGGATTCCATGTTTTAGCTGTCGTTCTTTTACTTCCTTGGATCTTAAGAGATGATCATTATAAACAACTTTTACTTCAAGAAGGTATATCGCCAGTTTGGTGGGCATTTTTCACTGCTCAATCTTCATTTAATGACTTGGGTTTAACTTTAACCCTGGATTCAATGGCTTCATTCAGTAGAAATTATTATGTCTTGATTGTTTCTGCATTTTTTGTTGTGATTGGTAATACTGGATTCCCAATACTTTTAAGATTTATAATTTGGGTTTTATTTAAAGTTGCAAAACCTCTTTCACTTTTCAAAGAATCTTTAGGATTCTTATTGGATCATCCACGTCGTTGTTTCACATTGTTATTCCCTTCGGTTCCAACTTGGTGGCTTTTCATAATTTTGGTTGTAATGAATCTGGTTGATTTAATCTTATTTATTATACTTGATTTAAATAATGAGTATTTAAAAGAAATCCCAGTTGGTTATCGTATAATGGATGGATTATATCAAGCATTTAGTACACGTACTGCGGGATTTTCTGTTGTGGATATATCTAAATTGCATCCTGGAGTTCAAGTTAGTTATATGATCATGATGTATATTTCAGTTCTTCCATTGGCCATTTCAATTAGAAGAACTAATGTTTATGAAGAACAAAGTTTGGGGGTTTATTTAAAAGATGAAGGAGTTGATGATGATATGGAAAAAACTCCAAAAACTTTTGTTGGAGCTCATTTAAGAAATCAATTATCATTTGATTTATGGTATATTTTCTTAGGTTTATTCATTATTTGTGTTGCAGAAGGTGGTAAAATTAATAAAAATGATTATCGATTTAGTGTTTTCACTGTTTTATTCGAAATCATTAGTGCTTATGGTACGGTTGGACTTTCATTGGGTTATCCAACAACTGATGCTTCACTTTCTGCAGAATTTTCAGTCGTATCAAAACTTGTAATAATTGCAATGATGATTAGAGGTAGACATAGAGGTTTGCCTTATCTGTTGGATAGAGCTATCATGTTACCTAATGAGGATATGAAGAAACGTGATTTGATGCAAGAACATCATGCAATCAGAAACAATAGTACAATCGAAAGATCAAATACTTTTGCGGCAAGTACATTTGATGAACCTCGTCCGAGTGTTTTTCATCGTGCAGTTGATAAAGCCAGTAGAGCAATCTTTAGACGTGACAGCTATTATGAACCCGAAGTACCAAGACACCGTCTGGTCAATGTTGAGGCCGAAGACCTTGAGTTGGATCACTTGCGCAATCGAGCAGGCTCCATATAATAGCATATATCTTGTATAAACATTTTGATTTCAGGAGTGTAGACTTTTAAAGAACCTATGAGAGCCGCCGCCATCTGGTCGTAATATATGATAGTCGTCGACAGGTGGCTCACACAATGCTTTTAATGCAGAGTTCAACTTTAGTCTTCTGATTGAGCTGCACACTATTGATTGTCAAGTCGTGCCTTCTTCCATCGTATGGGCTTTGTGTCTCCATTCAAGAAACTCATACAAACCTCTTCATACTTCTTTCCAAGGTATGATTCTTTGAAGCATACTTGAGTACTGTAGAATCAATTTGTTTAATGACCTCAAGCATTGACACAAACCCAGTTGTGCCTTTCCTTTCTTTTTTTTTTCAATTTTTCGCAGCAATTCCGAAAAAATTATGTTTTCCACAACCGGCATGTAATGATGGCATACATTTGAAACTCTTGACCTCAAACACTCACTAATCGGTACTGTACTATTTGCATGATCAACATTTTACAGCCTTTACACCCAGCACTTTGCTTGCAACTTCTTATGTTCACCTTTTTTCATATAATTTCTGTTCTATGCACTTTTTCGTCTCTTATCTACCCGATAAACTATCTACACTTTCCTTGTCTACACTTTTCTTCCTTATTATCTAAATAATTTATTTTCTTACAAATAATTCTTTCTATTTGCTGTACGGATAAACCTCCTCAATTGCCATTCAACATCGGCATCCTTATTATCGGGTAACCCAAGTTTGATCTCATACAATCTCATTTCAAAACGAGGCCCCACTTCACTCAATTCAACCGAATCTTTTGTCTTGACATATACATGATGTCTAACCGAAATAAAATCATCATTATTAACAAAAGTAATCACACGAGATGAATCTTTTTTTGCTCCTGGTGGAAATAAATGTTTTAAAATCTTTTCAACTCTTTTACCTAAAGTTGTATTAAAGTTTTCAAAAATAAGATGTGGATATGATTCGGAAATATTTCCGATATTAGGTAAATCATGTCTTAATTTAACATTATGTAAAGTGAAAACGGCACTTGGGCCATGTGGAAAATGCGACAATGTGATTGATGTGGGTACACCTCTATGTTCATGTAAAAGAATCATATCAGTTATGGCGACTCTAGCACATGATTTGACCAATTCAGGAATAATATAATTCCCTCTATTCAATTTAAGAGAATTGGGAAAAAGAAGTTTTATTTCTTTCAGGAATTGAAGCAATTTAACGGATGGATCACGAGATGTCGTGACAATCACTTTTGGATCAGCAACACCACTTAAGGCGGTATATTCATCATCAATTTGTACTTGTTCACTTTCATCATAAAGAAAGTCTTTTTGAAGTTGTGCATCTTCGGCGATTTCTTTCGAGAGCGGTTTACCAGAAGCAAGCGCGGCTTTCAACTGTTGTCTTTTCTCCGAGAGTGCCGATTCTTGAAGTTCGAGCGACTTACGATAAAGGTATTCTCTTCTTTCTCTGGCCTGCCTTCTAATCATTGTTGGTGAAGAAGAGATGAGATGAGTTGAAAAAAGAGGAATATAAACTGTAAAATATACTCTAATGTTAAACTGTAAAAGAGACCCTATTATTAAACTGTAAAAGAAAATTAAACTTCTTAAACTGTAAAGACGAACTCTTAAACTGTAAAACAAAACAGAAAACATTTTAACTATAACACAAAATCTCAATCTGTAAAAAATATACAAAACAACTGTAAAAATAAAAGAAGAGCCTGCATATCTCAAGCAATCTACACTAAAATATTCAATAAAACAAGCAACGAAATAAATACTAGCCCGCAATTTCAGAGCGAGTTTTTCGGAGGCATTCACCAATCGAGCTACTTACAAAACTCGCACCATCATCATCATCAGCCACATCTTCACCCGAATTTTCAGCTGAATTTTCAGCAACAGTATAATCAAGTCGACCAGTCAGGCTTGGTTTAGAAGTACGATTTCCGGTTGTTGTCACATCCGTACCCCCGGAAGTCGACTCACGATCATCATCCGAACTTTCGGGTGAAATTAAGAATCCCCGCTTTTTTGAATTACTTCTTTTTGGCTTAGATTTATTAACAATTGGAGAACTTGACAGAGTTGGAATTAAACCTTGTGAATATGAACTCTTAAAAGAGGGTCTTCTAGCATCATTATTATTTATCATATCGGCATAACTGTAGAAAGATACTGCCAGTGCCGAAGTATTTAGTTTTGGAGGTGATGCACCTGGAATCCCAGAAAATGGCCCATGACCAGTTGGTGAACCAACCAGATAAACCGAATTTTTCCGCAGTGGACTAAAAGGACGTCCTAAAGCCATATTTAATCCCAATACTGAAGATCCTCGTCTATTCAGATAAACCATTTCGATCCGATCCAAGTCCGAACTTTTATTACTAAGTAAATGAGTTGTAGCATCTAAAGCAGGTGCAATATAATCTTCATTTTTAAGAAATTGACCCGTTTGTAGTGAAATGCTCGATTTATGCAGGAACGAAACCGACCTTTTACCCAAAGGAGGGGCCGAAGGGTTCTGATCAAAAGCAACCGAGTCTTGTACTGAACGTTCAAAGATGCTATCTGGAGAATGGGCAGCATCAGTAGCTGTGTTTGTGCTTATTGAAGAAGATCTTGAAAGTTTTGGAGCAGTGAAAATGGGGGGATTTATGGGTAAATCTGCACCACCAATATTACCATTCGAACGACCTTTTGGAGAAGTTGGTGCAACCAGCAAATTCTCTTTCAGATCATTACTCAGACCAAAACTGAAAAGTGATAATCTCTTTTTGTTCATTTTATATAATTAGATATCTTGAAATTAGATGGAGATTGGATCTGACAAATACCCTTAAAACAAAAAAACAAAAAAAAGGTTTTATATAGGTAATACTTCAATGCGGAATGTTCGCAGGATGACTCGAACTTGTAGATTCTTGTTCGATTTGCTAATTACTAGCAAAGTTTTAAAGGTTGAGTGTTTTTTTTGATAGAGAAATTTCTCCTATTAATCGATTATTTTGTCGGCGATTTTGTTTTTCTTGTGTATTTTTACATTCAAAAAATTAATACGGTTATCTACATGATTATGTAAGATAAGTTGCATAGTTTTCTCAGATTACGTAAGCGAGCCCCATTATTAATAATATTCTCGGGCTTTGTTATGACAATGCCGGTTGTTCTTAGTAATTATTATGCCTTTCCTTACTGTGTGTGGTATTTGTACTGCTGGTCTTGATACCTCGTTTATGATGTTTATATAGTATGTTGTTTATACTATATGTATACTATGTTGTTTATAGTACTCGTATCTAATATGTTTGTTTATAATGTATAGCTACCTGTCTTATAAAAATCTAATATATTACCCCTCTATTCAGCATATACTTGCTGCATCGCATCATTCGTGTTTTACTCCCCCTCCATCGCCTTAATTGCCGTATAACTCTGAGTGATCGTCGCCCAATTATAATTAGATTTCCTTTTTGGGAATTACGTCATGTTAATGACACAAAATAACTTTGTGCTATTTATGTTATCTTATCGGATTATCGGAAGTCTCTAAGTAAAGAAACTCGAAAGAATCAATAGGTGACTGATGGGTACTATTTAGATTTCAACGCTTAGTGGTAAGAGTTCTGTTGTATACTTTGGCTGATTGAGTTTCGAAATCTTATCTTGCCGTACATTTTCGGTTTGAGTGCTAATCTGATCTGTTGCTCCGAGAGATTGATGGCATTTGATTTGGGGGTTAATATTGTCTCCATGGTATTCTGCACCAATGGGTACAGGTCACTTTGTTTTGCATGTTTCCTGATTGGTGTAGGTAATTATGGTAGAGCAGATGTTTTAACTAATGGAAATTGTATAAATTAACACGGACTCGGACTCAGGACACTGGGCTGGGACTGTTTTAACAATACATTCTGTAATATTGGAGATCTCCACTCTGACACTGAACTTTACACTTTCGCACTATACCCTCACACTACCCTCTCACGCACCACTTTCACGCACCACTCTCATACTGTACTCGCACTTTCCAATTTCCATTCCCCTTCTCTTCTTCTCTCGCTCCCCACTCTACAGAAACTGATCAACGTTCGAAATTAATGAATTCAATGAAACTGACCCGTGCAGCGGATCCAGAATGATTCTTCTTGCATATAAAATCTCGTAAAAACAATTTCTCACAATATTTATTTGTAAACGTATCTACATTTGGGTGCAAATTTTAGTAAAAAATTGATAAATTTCAAGGAAATTAAAATTTTTTAATTAAGATATTAATGGTTACTACATACTTTGTCGAATTTAATATCTAAAGTGATATCTATTTGTAAATTAAGTAAATATTTACATTTAAATTTAAAATCAACTCACACCTGCATATAACCCTTCCACGTGACACGACTCGATACTAACATATTTATTGCCGATTTAACCTTAGAATCCAATCCACTCACCATGAATCGCACACAAAAGTCGAGTTCTGATCTTGAGGAACTCAATAGCGTGCTAGTGAAGTCGCGGGGCTCTGCATATATTGGTAACAGTACCAATCCGGATATCAACCGAGAAATCGGACTTTTGAATCCGATTCCCCAAAACACCACCTTTGCACCTACATCAGTCAACTCTGTCTCTACAGGACCTTTCAATGAGACGATGGATCCAATGATTCCATCAAGAGACTTACGACAAAAGAGAAGTGAAACGCTTAGCTCCATTGATTCCTTAAATATTCATTCGATCGATAGTATCAAGTTCAGTTCAGCCAATCATCCCAATGAATATGAACAAGATATCAACAAAGACATTTTGATATTTGGAAAAGCCGTACCGTTTGAAAAATCAGGTGCGAATATAGACAATCGGGGTAGAAGTGGTACCGAAATGTCACTTGGTTCGAATGAGCCATACCTTATAAATAAAACCAGCAACCTGGATATAGAAAGTCCCACTTGGGTTCTTAGTGATATTTTACTGAGTTTAAGTACTGTCAAAGACAAAGACGAATATCAAATAGTTTCTAAAGGAAATGAATTGGTTTCCTTACTTCAAAGTCACCCCGAACTCAAGAATGATATTGTTATAAAGAACTTTCTTTCTAGAACACAATTCATGCTTTATCATCCAATTACTGAAGTGCGGAGTTTAGGCTATAGATTAATACGACTTATAATCATTAATTCCGAAAGTTTAGAAATTTTAATTCAATCCAAAATTCTTATATTTATAATTGTTACTTTATCAACTACAAGATCGAATTTACTTGAGAAAGAACAAGCTTTAAAATTAGTACGGGAATTTTTGAGTATAGATAAAGGGTGTGATTATTTACTGATTGGAGTTATTAAATCGTTGATACTGTTGATTGAAAATGAATCAATGGATGGACCAGAAACGATGACTGTAATCCCCGAACCGTTTAAGAATGTATGTATTGAAACCATATGTGAAATCTCACTACTTAAACCCGAACTTATATTTCATTCTGGAGGTTTCAAAGTGATGATTAATACTATCATTGATGGGACTTTCGAAATGTCAAGTTGTTGTATACGAGTTCTTTTAAAGGTTTTAGATTTTGAAAATTCAAGAAAATTTTTAAGAAATGGGTACGATTTAATTTCGATAATTTCGATATTTAACGAATCATTTGATGATAAAAAGAAACATTCGGGGAAACTTCAAAAGATTAGTTTCTTAATAACAACCCTTTTGAAAACTTTTAATGGGTTTTTAGCATTTTCAATCAATGATTTTAAGATATTGAGAGATTTGATATCGAATTTAAAAAGGAATAATTCAAAGGTGAGAGAGAGTATCATTGATATTTTATTCGATGTGTTGTTGATTAAACCATTACCATGGCTTGGGTCCAGTCACATTGGACAGATCATCACCAAGAGTGCGGCCAATATGAATGGTTCAGCCGATTTCAACTATTCGAAACGACTTGGGACTTTTGAAAAAAATGTTACAAATCACTTTCAAGGACTTTTCACACTTGTTTTAATCAACAAAACTGATATCTTTAGCTTGCTTGTGAATATTATCGAAGAAAGTCCTTCAAATATACACCTATCAACAAAGGCCACACACCTTTTAACGTCCATCTACTCAATGTCGAACAATTTGATCCCCCCACAACTACTCACAAATCAACTCATCATTCCAAATCTCTCCTCGTTTCTTATCGATAAAATATCACGCACAAAATTCAAACCATCAATTGAGTACAACCAAAACCTCAAACTTAATCTCAAAAACATGAATGTTCGTGCGCGATATAAAGTCGATGATCTTGAATTTAAAACCATGATTGCAAACACTCGGATTTTAACTATAAAAGAATTTGAAGATTGGAATTGGAATTTACTTTTGGTATTAATTCAAGGTCCATTAACAAATCATAAGCGATTTGAAGAAATCATTGAAAAAAATCCTAAATTCTTCAAGAGAATTTTATCATTTTATAGGCCTTTTAAATTTAGGTTTTGTAATGTTTCTATAACATCCAAAAATCTGATTCGATATATCAATATTGGATGTCAATTATTAGAAATGCTTTTGAAGCTGGAAAGTGGGATCAAGTATCTACTGAACAACAAGTTATTACCACAATTGAGTGAGATCTTTGCACAGATGGATCCGTACAGTGGGATCGAAACAAAAGATCCAATCTTAGCACGTAAAAGATTGGAGAATACTGCTAGCATTGGATACCTTAAATTCATTGGTATACTTGGATCGAACCAACAAGGATTGAAAATCTTGGAACGCTGGCAATTTTTTCAAATCTTTAATAATATAATCGATATTTCAATACATCTGGATACAAACAATTTATTAATAATCACCTTATTTAAAAACATTGATTTAACAATCGATAGTCAATTTCGAATCATCTTTACAAAACTGTTACGAGTATCCAACCTGGATATTAAAAGGTTTCTTGTCAAGGACTTGCTCCCTTCAATGATCAAGATAAAGGAATTGGAAACGTTTGTGATCAAGTGTCTTGTTGATAACTTCTATGAAAGTGAAGTGGATATCATCACCCAATCAGTCAACATTCTAAATGATTATTTTAGTTCAAATAATTTTAAGAATTTAAACTTTTTGATTGGATTGAATCCACTGATTCAAATTTTACAAAATCTGAAAAATGGATTAAATTTACTTTTGAATTTTTTAAACATTCCTCAAGGGTTCAAGTACCTTGAAGATTCCGGATTTATTGATACTGAATTCAAAAAATGGGAAGAATCCAGAGATTTTACTTGTTTAAATAAAATTGAATCAATCATTCATTCATGTTTATTTCCATACTTTACTTCAAGAAAATGTGTTTTGAAAAATGATGATTTTGATTCGATATTTTTCTTTAAATATTTACTTTCAACAGAAGAAGGGTTTGGGTATTTCAATAGTCAACGTCAATTTGTTGACAAATTAATCGATGAGATTGAGATCATCTCATCTCAAATCAAGTCAAGTGATTTGGAAATAGATCAACAAGAAGAATCGAATTTATTTCTTATAAATACTTTAAAACAAAATCTTTGGATCATTGGCATTATATCACTGGGTAAATATGGTGTTCAATTATTGGATCCAATGTATAATGGAATATCTTCTGTTTTTTCAATAATCATCGATTTGTTTCAAACTTGTTCAATCTGGCAAATCAGAGGTCTTTGCTTTTATATCATTGGGATGATATCTTCAACAATTGATGGTATAGAAATCTTGGATGAATTAAAGTATATCACTGTACTTGATATCTATTCAAATAGTAAATCTTTAGCATACCCCAAAACTGAAATTTCAAAAATCTTTTCAATTGAAATTATAAATCCATATAAAGATCTTAAATATTATTCAATTTTTGGAACTTCTTCAATTGAACAAAATGAAGATGTTGATTTTTTAAATGAAAATAAGATTTATGGGAATATTATTAATTTGATTCATTTAATTAATTCAATTCAATCAAAAACTGAAAGAAGAGCGTATAAAGATTTGATAAAGTTGAAAAAAATTGATCCAGAAGCTTTTGCAAATCCAACAATGTTTTTGGAAATCATTAGGCTTATTGATAAGGGGAATTTCAAATTTCATAGACGAACATTTATACTCGATTTATTTCTCGATTCAAACGTGTTGGAGGTTATGTTGAGAAAGGATAGAAAGGTTGTCAAGTAGGATGTATTGTTAGTCGATGTATATAATGGGAGCCTGGTTATGTAGAGAGGGTAGTAGGGAGGGTACAATAGGGAGGGTACAGTGGAGACCGTACAGTAGAAACGGTACAGTAAAAGCCGTACAATGTAGGACCTGGGTGGTACTTTATATTTTCTAGAGTCACTGTATATACAATGGAATCGAGAGAACTGGCTGGCTGATATGTAGAGACAGCACAGTATGGAGAACTGGCTGGTACTGTCTAGATAGTACATATGTGCAGTCCTTTGAGTTAGTAAAGACCTAATGTCTACCTATTTTTCTTCCTCATTCAACCGTATGTCTGTTCCGTTGTACTCACCGAGAATACCACTACTTGGAACACTCACAGGCTTGAATTTAGCACTCACCATGCTTGGATAATTCCGACGGCACCAACTTTCGAGGTCTTGTGGATTCACTTCTACACTCGACAAGTCATCATTAATCATCTCAGGAATCGACTCTTTAATATAAAGGCCGATCATATTATCTCGACTACTAATTGGTTCTTCTTGTGTTAATAATCTAGCCACTTGTGTTAATTGAGGTACCAATCTCGGCACTTTTGCAGCCAAATGATCTATTCTTTCCAAGTCTAAGTCATCTGATGTGTGACTTTCTATATTATCTAAAAGATTAAGCAATGCATTGTTTCTTCGTTGATAATAATAAAGTGTTTGTCTTTGAGATTTTTCAGCTTCAAATAGCTCGACCGAGGTCGAATATACTTGATTGAATTTATCTTGATATTGTTCGAATAATTTGGAATATGAAGTGGATTCATTATTGGCTTCTATAGCAGGATCTTGATTGGCCAGCATTTCTGTGGTTGGATATTCAGTCATTGTGTTAAAGAGTTTTGATAAAAATGAAGTGATTAAAGTTTTTTAATCGCTCTAAAAGTCGCCTGTGTCGCTTGTTGCATTTTGAAAAATTCGCGTCGAAATATAAACGCGTTCTCATCAACTCTTTTTGCAATTAAATCAATTGTTTATTCACTTATAATACCCTGATATATCTAGAAAATGTCGATAGTTTCTCTTCTCGGAATCGAAGTGCTTAATAATCCTGCAAAATTTTCGGATCCATACGAATTTGAAATCACTTTTGAATGTTTAGAACCATTAAAAGAAGATTTGGAATGGAAATTGATATATGTTGGTAGTTCGAATTCATTAGATCATGATCAAGAATTGGATTCGATATTGGTCGGTCCTATTCCGGTTGGGGTCAATAAGTTTATCTTTAAAGCAGATCCTCCAAGTCATGAATTGATTCCTGCAACAGAATTAATTAGTGTCACAGTCATATTATTGAGTTGTTCATACTCAAATCGAGAGTTTGTTAGAGTTGGATATTATGTTAATAATGAATATGACACAGAAGAATTGAGAGAAAACCCACCAGCTAAAGTTCAAATCGATCATGTTGTTCGTAACATCTTGGCCGAGAAACCAAGGGTCACAAGGTTCAATATTGTTTGGGATAATGAAGAAAATGGAGATGAATATCCACCTGAACAACAGTTGGAAGAAGAAGAGGGAGAAGAAGAGGAAGAGGAAGAAGAAGAAGAGGAGGAGGAAGAAGGTGAGGTAGAAGCAGAAACAGAGGAACCAGAAATAGAAGAAGAGCAAGAAGATGTCGAAGAAGACATAGAGGAAGATATAGAGGAGGACCTTGAAGAAGATATCGAGGAAGAGACCGAAGTCAACGGCAGTGAAACACCAATCGATATGAGCTAGAGTCTGTAATATATAAGAATTAGATGTGATGTATTCGGTAACCCTCATCTGTAGTCAATACGTTCTTTGACCCAAATCATTTATTCATTATTTAAATCGTAGGTTGTCACATACAAACCTCTCCAAAATCCTACCACGTTTTCTCTATACCCTACTTATCTTTCAACAGTTTAATTAATCCATTCAACACTTGACTCAACATGTTCACAACATCGTAATCAAACCAAATCTTACCATCCATCAAACGAGCAATCCATTTATCTGGATGCCAACGGATTCTCTCACTTCGTATAAATGCATTTAATTGGTCTTCATCGCTTACTAATTTACGATAAAAATCTAAAACGCTTTTCTCGTTAAGTTGGGCAAATACTCCTACTTTATCCAATGTATGTTGAGTTTCCAATGGTAATATAGGTAAAAATATTGTTTGTAGATATTCATCTTTGTCAATAAAGTCTTTTTTGGATGACAAATAAACGTCATTGATCCGCTTATCTCCAATATGGATATCACCTTCACTTTCATCCATCATACCTGCAGAAGTCACCGGGAATTCTCCGACAATTTGATATTTCCCTGCAGACATTGGAGTGAAATCATTCCGAGTATATCTTGCTTTAAGTTCGGACAACCGAGGTGGGTTATTTGGTGTTTGATAATTATAAGCCGGTCCTTTGGGCTTGACGAATTTATATCCATTTACAGCTTCTCCAAACTCCTCCGACATCGGAGGAGTTGACGATCTTGAATTTGCAGGTGTACTTTGAGATATTGGAGTACTTTGAATTTCATTTGGACCGATATCTTCCAAATCAACTTCATCAGAATCATGTTCTTGATTCAATTGACTCATTATTGAACTCACGTTTGTCTTAACACTATTGGATAAATTTAATACTTTTTTATATTTATAATTTTTCGTTGAAGGAGTTGAATCATTTTTTAATTTAAGCTTTTTACGTTTTGGTTCGATTGGACAAGGTGTTGAATCACTTTGAGAAAAGCTAATTTTACTTATTGACATTGTAGTATCATAATCATCATCCAGTTTTTTTAATATATTTCGAGGTGTACTTGTTTTAACATGTCGTATTGATCGCACACTCGGAGTGATCATCAGAATGTCTGACGGAGAATCATGTTGTCTCTTACGCATGTTTATGTAATTTGGAGGTGAAGATTGTAAAGCATCATCACTATCGGTATCATTGGTAATTGTTTTATCACCAAAAAATTGATTTTGATCTTCAAAATCCAATTCAGATTCAAGGTGTAAATTATCTAATTTACTTAATGGGGATAAAAAAGATGAATTGTTTTTTAAATTTAAAGGAGTTGAAGCTGCTAATTCAGATTCTAAAATTTCACCTTTACCTTTTCGACGTGGAGTATTTAAATCATCATCTTCGGAGAAATCAGAAGAATTCTGTTTAAGACGATACCATGCATTATGTTTTGTCAGTACTGGAGATGAAGTCTCGGGCAGAAATGTCAAAGTCGTATTGAGAGTTGTATGTACAACACTTTGTGCTGGTGGTATATGATTAAATTGTGATTGAACTGGAGGTTGAAGATTTGGGATTGTTGAATTTTGGAGCGTGATCCGTTGTGCTGCCGTCGACGTGTTCTGTTGCGCCATAGAGTGCTGCTGATGCTGGCGACTCGGCGATTGCATCTGCTGTTCTGTTGGCATTGTTGTTGTTGTAAATGTTTATAAGCATTAAATGAGATTGTTTTGTTTTGATTTCGCGATTACGTAATCAACCGGAAAAGGTAAGAGATGATGAGACTGATAAAGATGTGGAGAGACAGGAGAAGAAAGACTCACCACTACTCCCTTACAGTGAAGCGCAGTATCTCATTGCGGTAAAGTGGTAAAGAATCATATAGATTCAGCTATAACTATATTGAAAACTGATTAGATTAAGTTAACAAAAAGACTTGTGCTATTATTAGAGATCGTAAAATACGTTTACTTACGTATATGAGTACTCAAACTAAGAGAGATAACAAAAAAAGGTCGTACCCGGATTCGAACCGGGGTTGTCCGGATCAAAACCGAAAGTGATAACCACTACACTATACAACCATCTGTTGTTATTGCACATATTTTTCGTCAAATTTCTCGAATGAAAATTTAAATTTACGCAGTATACAATCGCACGTAACTATGAGTACAGCTTAACTCAGCAGTTATAGATAAGCGATTAGATACAACCACCTTGGCATATCAGTATATATCATAGGCCTAGGAGCTCCCATTCGATCTTAACTGCCTCCCTTTCCTTAATGTCTGCCTATTCAACAACTTTTTCTCTCTGAATCTCCTGCCATTTTATTTTCTTTCTTTTCGTCTCGTTCTCGCTAATTTCTGCTCTACAATAAAATTTGCTTACAATTACAACTCTTGACACTAAGAATGAAGCTTTCGTTACTCTTAATAGCTGCGATATCCAATGCACTTGTACCTCCTCGGCCCGATCACGAGCTGAAACCCGTTCTTATCAATCAAGACCAGATACTCGCTAATCTTCCCAACACCCCAACTGACGATTTCTTATCGCACGAATTTACCTCTGAATTAGCAAGGTCTATCAATGCAGAATTTGGTACTGAAAGAGTTGAGTCCGCAATAAATAATTACGATTCCCCATTAGAAGCTGCAGAAATGCTGAACGCATTTCTTTCGACCGCTGACTTTGAAACAGTAGCATCGACTTCTCACAAGGACTACACCTTAAGAATCAAACAAAATCATCCTGAGCTTCTTGGATTAGATACAGTCAATCAATACACTGGTTATTTGGATGTTGAAAAGTTGAAGAAACACTTTTTTTACTGGTTTTTCGAGTCGAGAAATGACCCGTTGAACGATCCTATTATCTTATGGTTAAATGGAGGACCCGGATGTTCTTCTGCTACCGGATTGTTTTTTGAATTGGGTCCTTCACGTATCAATGCCACTTTAAACCCCGTTTACAACCCATATTCGTGGAACTCAAATGCTTCAATCATCTTTTTGGACCAACCGGTCGGTGTTGGATATTCATATACAAAAGGAAAATCGGTTGAGACGTCAAGATCAAGTGCCAAAGATGTTTTCATCTTTCTTGAACTCTTTTTTCAAAAATTCCCTCATTTGTTACTTAATAAGTTTCATATTGCGGGTGAATCATATGCTGGTCATTATATTCCTGCTATTGCTACAGAGATCTTACAAAATGCCGATCGGTCTTTCGAATTGACATCTGTACTCATTGGCAATGGTTATACAAATGCTCTTGTACAGAATCCGTCGTATAAGCCGATGGCATGTGGTGAAGGTGGTTATCCTTCTGTCTTGTCTGAGAAACAATGTCATAAATTGGGCCAACTGATCGATAAATCTACAACTTTGACTAAATTATGTTATGCTTTCAAATCGGGTATTAGTTGTGTTGCAGCCGATCTATATTGTGAGAAGTTGGTGGCTCCATATCAAAGCCTTGGTTTGAATCTCTTTGACATAAGAAAGAAATGTGAAGAAGGCGGGAATTGCTATGTCGAAATGGATTATATATCCGAATACTTGAACTTGGAGTATGTGAAGCAAGCTGTAGGAGCTGAAGTTAAATTATTCAAGAGCTGTTCAAATAGAGTGGGTGCAAGTTTCATTAAAAATGGTGATGGTTCTTTACCATTTCAACAAGATGTTGCATTATTATTGGAGAAGAACATCCCTGTTTTAATATATGCCGGTGATAAAGATTATATTTGTAATTGGTTGGGAAATAGGGATTGGGTTGAATCGTTAAAATATTCGAACCATTTACAATTTAATGCTGCACCATTCAACAAATGGATCACCAAAAACGGCAAGCTTGCTGGCGAGGTTAAAAATTACAAGCACTTTACATTCTTAAAGGTTCACGATGCAGGCCATATGGTTCCATTTGATCAACCAGAGAATGCTTTGGATATGGTCAATAGATGGGTACAAGGTGACTACTCGTTTCAGAATTGATGCACAATGAACGGCTGACACGTGGGGGATTAGCGGGGAAAAAAATTGAAATATTTAAAAATAGCGAGAATCGAACCACACAGTACAGTGGCGCAGTTGTAGATTAGTGACAATATTAGTGACAATACAGTAGTAGTAATTATCATGATATATCACGAAATTACCGCTCGTCATTTAAAATTAGTCTGGTCTATCAGCTAAATTTTGCCCTTATATCGGATTAACCACCCTTTGTCTACGCAACGTGAACCCTTTCCACGTTTCACCGAATTCTATATGTACCATACTCTTTTTTCAACCGAACCTACGCCATAATTGAGAATCTACACCATACTTTCTTACCGAATCTACAGTAACAATTTCGCGCCACCCCGAACTCGGACTTTTTTCATTTTGTGGACTGAACTGAAATTTTAAAATTTCGCCATTGACACCCAAAAAAGGCTATGCTTATCAGTTTTTTTTTTTGCTATATATCTAGTTTGTGCCCTCTTATCTTTTAAATTAATTAACCTTTTTTATAAAATTTTATGAGTATTCAAATACTATCTCAGCTGGTATCATTACCACACATTGTTCTCCTTACATTCGAAGCTGTTTTTGAAGTTGTTATTGTATGTTGTGCCGGTTTCATTGCGGCCAAAACTGGGTTGCTTAATACTAAGAACCAAAAAGTATTAAGTCAATTAAATGTTGACTTATTCACACCATGTCTTGTTTTCACCAAATTGGCACCATCTTTATCATTAAAGAAAATGGTTGAGATCATTGTAATTCCGATTTTTTACGCTGTTAGTACTGGTATTTCATATCTTTGCTCAAGAGCAATGTCAAGTATTCTTCAATTGAATGAACCAGAATCAGATTTTGTAACTGCAATGGCCGTATTTGGGAATTCAAATTCATTACCTGTATCAGTTACTGTTTCACTTGCATATACTTTACCCGAATTTCTCTTTTGGGATGATATTGAAGATGATACCTCTGATAAAGTTGCATCTCGTGGGATTTTATACTTATTAATCTTCCAACAATTGGGTCAAGTTTTAAGATGGTCATGGGGTTATAACAAATTATTACGTAAAAGATCATATGAAGAGTTGAATACTTATATGTGCGTGAATATTCATCAACATGAAGATCATGTTGACTTCGAGAATCATATTAGTTATACAGATAATCATTTCGAATATACTGAAATGGATGAAGATGCAGATGAAACCACTTCACTTATATCTCAAAGACCCCTTAATTCAAGAAGTACAACTGGGTTTAGTTCGACCGATGATTCATCTGTTGGTCTGCTTCCAACAATCAAAAAAAAATGGTCGGGTGAATTGATTCAAAATATCACCAACAAAATGCCTTGGTTACAAACCATTCTTAATTTTATGAATCCACCATTATATGCCATGTTAGTTTCTGTATTTGTTGCATCGATTCCATCACTTCAAGCGTTTTTCTTTACTCCAGGTACGTTTATTAATAATACGATTTCAAATGCAATCAACCAATTAGGATCTGTTTCGATTCCTCTTATTTTGGTTGTTTTAGGATCGAATTTATATCCATCATCTGATTTACCTAAGCCTTCAAAACATCATACCCGTATTATAATTGGATCACTTGTTTCAAGAATGGTGATTCCTGCCATCATTCTATTACCATTGATCACGCTCACAGTCAAACATTTCAAGGTTTCGATATTGGATGATCCTATTTTTTTAATTGTTGCATTTCTTCTTACAGTTTCACCACCGGCTATTCAATTATCTCAAATCATTCAATTAAATGATATTTACAGAAGAGAAATGAGTTCGGTCTTATTTTGGGGGTATGTTATTTTAAGTTTACCAGGTACAATGTGTATTGTTGTGGCTAGTTTGGAAGTTTTAAGAGCAACCAAGTAATAACCTTTAAAAAAATATATTAGCATAAAGAGTTTAAAGATCGAAGATGAGATAAGATTTTTATTTTGTGTGATTTACTCTAACATTTTTATAAAAAATTAGTAAAAAATTTTAATAATACGGTGGAAATCTTTAACGATCCTTATTGTATGTATTAGATGAAGACGTGAGATGAGCAGATTAGATCCACTAAAGTCCGATTGTATGTCTAGAAAGTGCAAGCTTGAATTATACATTTGTGTCATATATAAATGTTTTCGTAGTTACGTATAACATGAGAATTAATTCACAAATTTGTAATGCCTTTAACACAAAAACTGGTGAGACTCAACTGCCACAGATAAGAGAAAATGCATATTCCAGTTGATTTTGAACAACTTTTCAAATGAAATTAGTGGAAGCTTAATTGACAGTGTGCATTTATGCAGATGGGTTCGGATGCAAACGGGCTGATTATTAACTCAACGGATCAAAGATCGGTTCCGAATTTTTATTTTTCTTTGCGTATCACAAATCGGTTCGAGGCAATCGTTTGCGATTCCAATAAAACAACGTACAATTGTAAACGCAAGTGACATTTTATACTTGAAAGACTTATCTAGTCTAATGCATACTATCTTCCCGGTCCTAAAACAGACCTTAATTGATATTTGAATTGTTAAAAAATTTTTTTTTTGATGAAAATTGAAGTGCAGATCGAAACCTCCGAGGAAAAATATATGTCAAAAAATAAAATCCAAGTACATATTTAAATAAGCATACGACTCAAAATTTTATTTTTAAAGATTAGTTTTAGAAATTATATAATTGCCATCACTCTTTGGTTCGAACCATGAGGGCTAGAAAAAAACTCTCTACTATATATTCAAAAGATGAGCTGCCTAATTCCCCCCAGGTAATGTTACCCAATGCAATATCACTGAATGTCAAATTCAAACGTATAAATGTTCAAACGTTTCGACGTCGGCTTTCTCTGTCTGCAATGTCAACCCCTTCATCAAGTATACAGGAGCATACAGGTTCAATGTTGGTTGATGATATGAATATTTTTCAATTTCGACCGGTCGATACTCATCGTATAATACCACCAATCGAACAAGAATATCTGCCCCATGGAGATTATGCAATGGCATCTGAATCTTTCCATCATACAATAACAACCGGGAAGAAAGTATCTATGGACGATTTGGAAAAAACTGTTTTTGAACGGTTTCTTTTTAAATCTTATCGTACCAAAATTGATTCATTAATTCATGCTACGTTGGCACTTACAACTTTTTATTTAAAGACAAATGGTATCAAATCTTTTAAAGATTTTAATTCAAATAATTTAACCAAATTCAAGAAACTTCGTTTATTATTCATGAAATTAAGTTCGAAACATTATACATTAGCCATTCATAAGCTTCGGAAATTACTTGCAGATTTATCAGATGATGAAAACTTAACCATTGCCATCATCACATCATCAATACTTAAGAAGATCTCAATATATGAATATAAAAATATGCATACTTCAATAATGTTTTCAAAAGGATTGGTTGGAGTTTTCACTGATTTGCTCAAACAAGCACTTGAAAGTAGAAATCGACTTTTCTTCAACCATAAAGATGTTGCATGGCTGTTCAATTTTCTAATCCATGCTTCCAAAACAAAGTATTATCAGCCATACAATATCTCATGCTTGGATGAATATTTCGATTTGGTGAAACAGTTCAATCAAGTACTCGATAGAGTTGGATGTTCAAATACTCCTAGTGTTTACCACTTCAATCATTTGCACAAATACGTGTCGAATTTGGTTGAATTGCTTCAAAACAGAACGGTTCATGAGATCAACAACGATCCTCAAGCCCTTTATAAGCTTCTTCGTTGGTGGCTTTTGGTATTACCACTGCAAACACAAATGTCAGAATCTATTAAAGATCCATTTTCAAAAACAATTATGAACTTATACCGATGCTTTACAAGAATGTTGGACAATTTCTTCCCCAAAGTTGTTTTTTATTTCTTACAAACTTTTGGTGGAGGACTTTCATTATTAAATGATGAACGAAGATTATTTGATTTCCGTCAAAAAGTTTTTAATCAACTTGAAGCAACTTTTGATACTCCAGAATTATATGGAGAAACAGCGTTTCTTGTAGATTTAAATATTTATTGTTATCGAGTTCAAGCATTTTTCAACAAGAGAGCAAACACTTGGCTGCATTATTACGATAGTGATAAGATCATTCATGAAACAGAACTAGAAATTAATAGAAAGGGAATCCCACTTTCTTTATTACACGGTAGTTTAAATGAAATACCGATTCATAGATTTATGAATACAAAAATTCGATTTCATAATTATCTTCATTTTATAGAATCGGTCAAGATTGAAAAAGATGAAGAAACAATGAGGAATATTGTTTCAGAGAGAGGAAGAACTTTATATGATTGGAATAAAAGTCATTATAATCAGTATCTTCTTTCTGAAGATAAGCCTAGTGAAGATGCAATGATGGCATTTCATTTACGAAACTATATGCATATAAATAATCAAGAATTGAATCAAAAACGTACTGATGAAAAGTTAAAATATGAAGATTTTTTTAATACAGAAATTCTGAATATTATGCTGGAAGCCATGTCAAGACTGTATCAATATTTATTGAGTGATTTTTATGAAGAATGTCTGTTTAATATGGTTAAAAAGCTTAATCCTCGAAATGGACTTTTATATGAGGATAAAGATCCAGTTACTGCAAATCGGAATTCACAAATCGATAGGGCTTTATATAGACGGTTTTATGAATTGGGTGATAATTGTAGATTAAATGACTGGATAATGACTTATTATGAAGAAAGGAACAAAGATTTGGCCAAATATTTTGATTATTCTGGAGGTAAGTCTAATTTGCTGGAAGATGATCAGGCCCAAATTAACGAATTTAACGACGCGAGCAATTTTGATGATGATTTGAACGAAGGGTATTTTTATTTATAGATTAATTGAGAATACGTGAGTAGAGTGTAGATAATAAAGTAGAGAGGTGAGAGAGTGGAGAAGGAACAGGCGAGGAGAGAGAAGATATAAAAGGAACACATGAGTAGACAGAAGGTGTAGAGGGAACAGGTGAGTAGAGAGTGTAGAAGGAACAGATGAGTAGAGAGAAGGTGTAGAGGGATGAGTAGAGAGTGTAGAAGCAGCAGGAGAGTTGAGAGAGTAGAAGGAACAGGTGAGTAGAGAGAAGATAGTAGAAAGATCATAGATCAAAGACAATCAGTACAGTATTGTGCAGTATTTTACAGTAATTTTTAGTACTACAGCATTACAGCACAAGAGACGAGAGAACCTACGTAACCTATATTAATTTGATACACCTTTAAAATCTCGAAAATGTTTGAAAACTCAACCTATGCATAGAAGCATCAACAATACTTGACATGATTTGCCGTGAAAGGCGTCTGAAATGATCAAGGCGGGTAGTCGCGTTGCACTACTCACAAAGCGCAAATTCAAATACTAATTGATACACAAAAAATCCATGTTGCTACAAAATATTTGTATTTTGAAGGATCCCCCACTGTGTAAAATAATAAATTTGAATTGCGGTTTTTCAACTCAGCGGTCAACTGATTTATGCATATTATTAAAGTAAAGGTCATCTTATTCAAGTTGTATCATACATGGTGCATAATAAAAGCAAAGGTAATTTCAGTAAAAAAGTGAACAGCCTACATAATTTAGTATAAGACAATCGTTCTTTATTTCCTTCTATTGTTAAACTCCGCTTTCTAAATGTATACCCGCGGTAGATCTACTTAATTGAAAAAAAAGCGCAAAAAATTTTTAACGGGTTTGCTGCACAATTTTCGAATGTTTAACCAATGTGTAAAAAAATTCGCGGTTAAACACACCCTTTCTGGAACTGTTAAATAAAGCCTTCTAATGAATTTAATCTTCTTAATTTCCACGTGATTACTTAATCTGTTTATTCAGAAGATTCACAAAACCCTTGAATATCTTGAATTAAAACGGTCTCGAAAAATAAGTCGCCTTCGTCCAAAATTTCTTTCTTGAATGGTATTAGATTATGTATTCAGATAGGCTGATGAACAGTCCAGATAGTTATGTCAGTTCAAATAGTGTCAGCAGTAATAACACACAATCAACTCCACTTGTGAATTCTTTTCAAAATCCGATTCCATTTACAAACAATTATACACCACTGAATTCATTTCTGCCAAATTCAAACATTTCATCTCCACTTCATCTGGCTGCATTACTAAAAAAGGAAAAACAACTTATACGAAGAAGAAAACATAAAAATTCAAAACTTGGATGTCCAAATTGTAAACGTCGTCGTGTAAAATGTACTGAAGATTTACCATCATGTCGAAATTGTATCAAGCATAAAGTTAAATGTGGATATTTAGATTATACAACCGAGCAATTAAACGAATTGAAACATGCAAAGTTGAATCAAATTGAAGAAGTTGAATGTTCAACTCCAACTTCTTTAACTAGTAAAGTTAAAGATTTATTAAGTGAATCCAAAACTGAGATTTCAAAGCAAGTTTTAAACCAAACAACTGGGTTTAATAGTCATTTTTCAAATCTGGGTAAACAACTGATTAGACAAGATTTCGATGATTTATTGAAAGGCAATCAAAATGATGAAACTCGAATTATTTATCCAGTATATTCTGTACAACAAAATTCGAATCACCTTGATCCAAGGTCTTCAAACGGTAGATCTTCAATGCCACAATTATCAACTCCAAAGAGTCAAGATTCATTCTTTTCTTCTCAAATGTATTCATCCATGAAAAGACATAATCTGTTTCCACTGTTCAAATCAAAACAAAAATTCAAAGCATTACCAGGAGCAAATCAAGAATTAACAACATTCACATTAAAACCAAAAACAGCAGTCAATTATAAAATTCAATTACGTCAAGTTGCAGGGAATATGGCCCCGGAAGTCACACGGAACGTCACCCCTTTAGATGCGATTCGAAAGCTATATTATGTATGGCTCAATGCATTGATATATAGATCATATCAACTGGATATGATGTTTAGTTGTTTGATCAATTTAACTACAAATTATTTGATATCAAATTTGTTTAATAATTGTCCTTCATATAGAAAAAACATTAATGATGAAGTAAATGCAGATGCGCTTCATTCACTTCGAGCTAGAATAAAAAATTGTCTTGTTCTCAAGGGTATAAAACATTATGGTCATGTCATTAGAGAATTAAGATATTTACTTAATAGAAACGAAGAACTAGAAATTTGTGCACTGACTTCTTATATCTTATTAATCATGGCAGTTTATGATCCTGAAGTAACGGTAGATCTGATCTTATGTTTTAAAGACGGTTTATTCAGTGTTATAAGTTATAATTTGGAATTTTCAACAAGATCTCAACAAAGTGTACCTGTATCATTAGAAAATCATCTGAAGTTATTAAAGAATATTGTTAGATCTATTTATTTACCTTCTTATGATGTAACATTTTTAAAAGAATTTTATTCAGTTTTAAGGAAATTCGGTTCAGTTATATTTGTTAATCAATCTAATAATAGTGTGATTGAATTTTTAAAATTAAAATATGATGATTTACTTTCATTTGTATTTCAAACAATCAATAAGTTTGTACCTCAAGTGAATCTGACTTTGGATGATATGTCACAACAAAAATCAATACTTTTTGAGATCATTTATTCATGGGTAAGAGTTTTACCTTCGAGATTCCTTGTTATTCCTCCTCATATGAATCCATCAAGTAAGTTGCTTTTTTTATTTTACAGATTTTTCAGTCGTGCCTTGTTTTGTATATTCCCACAAACAAAATTCTTTTTTTTACGAGATTTCGATGGTCCTTTAATGACTGATGTTTTTAAAGATCATAATGATAATCTTTTTGATTATATCCAAAATGACAACGGGATTCAAGAGAACCCAAAGCTTCGCAAGATCAGTAATTATTTGATTAGAATCACTGCTTATTTTGAACAAAGATTGAAAATGCTTTATTCAATGATTGTTTATGAAGAAAAATATAAAAAATTCTTTGCCTTTGATGATATTGCAAAATTTTCAAATAATTTACCTGATATTCAAAAAGTTAGAAATGAATTTGTTCAACTAACTCAATTTAAAGAAATTCCAATTAAAAGATTTTTAACAACTCGAATTGAAAGAAAAAATTATCCATATGAAGAGATTGAAAGTAGTGCATCATCTGTGACAAGTGAATCTGATTCAGACATGCAGGAAGAGGATTTTGACGACGATGAAGAGCTAGAAGATGAGTTGATCGATGATGATTTGAATGACGAGTTGAACTCGGAGAGGTTGTTGTCGAGTGGATTTTATTCGAGAGATTTCCGGATGTCATAGCGCAATGAGCGATAACGAGTTGTGTTCATTCGCTCGTATGCTACTAATATTAATCTCACGGCTACAGCTCACAGCACACGTCACAGCTACAGCTCGCACGCTGCAGCAACACCTAACTCACTGCCAGCACACGTCACAGCTACAGCTCGCACGCTGCAGCAACACCTAACTCACTGACTCGTTCGTTCGTTCGGTGGTTCATATACTTGCATTTTGACAATTGAATACCTACAAGAAGTAATATAGAAACAGTTGTAATTAATAAATATAACTTAATTTATTTCTATTTGCACCCATTTAATCTTTTCTCCTTAATTTCTTTTCCCGCGCTACCAAATTGCGTGTGTGGATAATTTTTTTGATCTGGACAACCAACAACAAAATAGATCTACTCACGTAAACTTAAAACATCACTACAAAGTAAAAAGATGGCTGAAAAGACCGATGACTACTCGTATGACTACGAGTACTTATACAAGATTGTATTGATTGGAGATTCTGGAGTTGGAAAATCAAATTTGTTATCTCGATTCACTAGGGATGAATTTAATTTAGAATCACGTTCAACTATTGGAGTTGAATTTGCAACTAGAACGGTTGAAGTCGATGGTAAGAGAGTCAAGGCACAGATTTGGGATACTGCTGGTCAAGAGAGATATCGTGCTATCACTAGTGCCTACTATAGAGGTGCTTTGGGTGCTCTTATTGTGTATGATATCACAAAGACTGAAAGTTATGAATCTGTTTCAAGATGGTTAAAAGAATTAAAAGATCATGCAGATGCAAATATTGTTATTGAGTTGGTGGGGAATAAATCTGATTTGGATCATTTAAGAGCGGTTCCAACCGATGAAGCAAAGAATTTTGCAAGTGAAAATAATTTGTTATTTACTGAAGCTTCAGCTTTATCTGCTGATAATGTCGACTTATCATTCCATCAGTTATTAAAGAACATTTATGAGATGATTAGTAAACATCAGTTGGATACAAAAGATGCCAACCCTAATAAACCTTCTGCAGGTGGTCCAACAATCTCTTTAACTCCAGCTCCACAAGAAAAGAAAAGTAAGAATAATTCCAATTGTTGTTAGACTCAATAACTTGTTGCTTATAAATAATGTATACTATATGTTTTTCTTTTCATTGGGGCTTGATTACATTTGTTAGATAAAGTATTAATTTTGTTAACTATGTAAAGCGTTTAAACTCTTCTTCTATTGAATTTGAAAAGTCTAGAACTCTCATTTAGAACTCCTTATTGTGGGGCCCTGTAATTTACTTTTCACACTTACAGGTGTCCTTAAAGGTTTTGAAGTACCTTTACCTTGTTCTAAACCAACTCTTTTTTTCAAGTCTGTAGTTGGGACACTTTCAATGCTTAAACTCACAATCTGTTCACCTCTCAATATAACTAATCCAAGTAACCTCTTATTATAAATTGGCTTACCAACACCGTTCTTCTTGATGTCACTTAATGACTTCTTAGTAGCTCGAGATTCTTCAGTATCTGCTAGCACCAAATTAAAATGCTTATCAAATGCAAGAAGTGATCCTATCATATATCTATTATCGATGGTCAAGATTCGAAGTCTATAATTGATCAAATCAGACATGCGTGTTTTGCTTGTTACTGTGGAAGACTGCATTTGGTTAGTATTATCTTTGTTAATTCTTCGGCTTATCAAACTTACCATTTTTATATTAAAGTGAAGATTTTTGAATGAGATTTTTTAATTTTTGAAAAACATTTGTTTTCTTTTTTCATACAGTATAAAATTGATAAATATGTCTACTCCAGAAACTAATAAGAATGACGATGTCGTCAAGGCGGTTGAAGAAACCAAGCCAGTTGAAGAATCCAAGCCGGTTGATGTTGAAAAGTCAGTCGAAAATAAAGTAGAAGAAGCTGAATCGACCGAGACTCAAAAGAGAAGTGGTGAAGATTCTACAAAGCCTAAAAAGAGAAGAAGACGTCAATATGAAGATGATGTTCCACTGGAATCAAAGAAAGAAGAAGAAAGCGAGGAGGAACTCGATGATGAAGCCTTAGACCGTGAAGTCGACGATGAAGAAGAAGAAGACGACTTGTTGGAAATTGATCAAGCCAATATCATCACCACTGGTAGAAGAACAAGAGGTAAAGTTATTGACTTTACAAAGGCTGCTGAAAAGTTGAAACAAGAACAAGGTACCATCAATGAAGAAGATGAGGATGCTGAAGAAGAAGTCGATTTCAAGGCTTAAATGTATTAATACGTTCAATTCTTACATGTTTTATTAGCCAGGACTACATTTTCAACAAAAAGTATATATATTTCACTTATGTAAAATAAACTCAATGAATAACTATACAACAAAGATTTTAAAAAAAAACTAAAAACAATCTTTGTAATATAATCAACGTGTTATCAGTACGAACGATAAACAGTATAATAAAAAAATTAAACAGTCTTAAAATTTTTTTTGTTTTGAAGTATTTTTTCAAATTTTTTAGAATTTTTTTTATAATGACATCAATATGAATAATCAAATTAGATTTAAAACAATAAACAAAGGAATATAAATAATAAATTATAATCTTTGAAAATCATTTTCATTTTTTTTTGGATTTTTATATGGATTTTTTAGATCAAAAGTAAAAGGAAATTGGAAATTGAAAAGCGTCGGAAAATAAAGTAAATTTTTTTAAATAGGCATAGTTTCTGTTTTAAGGCATGATTGCCTTTTCTATCAATTTTTGAAACGGTATGACCGTTAATAAATAAGGAAACTTTCAACACATAGCCACATTATAGTTGTAGTAAGGATTGGTATACCCTACATACCCGTGATGGGCATGAGGATACCCAGGATGGAAGTGGATTGGTGGAGGAACCATCCCAGTAGTATGTTGCTGTTGTTGGTAATGATGATTGTAATGGGGAATCGAAGAGCCAACGTATTGCACAGCAGGATCATTTGTGAATGAATCATTCGACGTATAAGTCAGATGTGGAACGTTAGTGGCTACTTGATGGGTTGTAGGAGCAGAATAATTCCAAATGTTAGTTTGAGAAGTATGACCCCAAGTATTATTAGCTTCATAGTCAATTGGTGAAGAAACTAATGGTGAGGAATTTGGATAATGATACTTGTTATCCGAACCATGATGTGCTGAAACCATAGATTGATTTCCATGATAAACAGCAGCTGGTACAGTAGCAGTAGAGCCATAGATTGGAGAAGATGGAATGCTATTAACTGGATAATAAGATCTTTGCAAATTTGGTTTTGGATAATATTGAATTGGAGATGAAGTAGGACAATAGTTGTAGTTTTCCATTGAAGGAGAAGAGTGCAACAACGGCGAAGTAACTTCATGATCCAAAGGAGCAGATTCAGGAGTATTACTTGATTTGTCATACTTATCTAACCAAGTTCTCCAACATTGTTCCAAAGTAAGGATATTGGATTCAAAGTTTACAACATTCAAATTCCATTTACATTCTTCCAACCATTCGATTTCGAATTCATTGAGCAAAGACAATTGTAACCCAGTAGCACCAGACCAAGATTTGTTGGTAAAGGTATTATCATCATTGAATTTGTTTGCTAAAACCAAAGCAACAATCAAATAAAGGAAAATTTCTTGTTCTGTCAAATTTTTGTTTGTAATACCAATATTTGAAGAAAATCTTTGATTCATATATTCCAAAGCAATTATAATAGTTGATTTTGGTAATCTAGTTGCAAATAAAACAGAAACAACCAAATTTTCAAAATCCAATGTAGGATTTCTTGATTGTTTCAACATACCAAAAGCACACCAACTCAAAAAAGTCGACATATTGTTCAAGTCATATTGTAAAACGGAGTTGATACCACCGTTAACAGGTTGATTTTGTTGAGGATGAGCTTGTTTTGCAATTTGAGGGGCAAACCTATCTTGTTGCTGAGCATAGTTGTGTTGATGTTCAAAGTGGCCATTGGCAACCAGGGCATGATGTATAGCATATTGTGGTTGTTGAAAGCCATTTGAGTAACCACTTAAATGATGTTGATGTTGAGCATATCTATGGCCAGCAACTCCCAAGTTTGGATAATAGTAATTCTGTCCCGAATACATATTTAATTAAGTATCAGGATTATTAAACTCTATAAAGTTCTGATTTGTTAAACGATGACTTAGTAAAAAGGTCGTTTGAAGTTTAAATTCTTGAAAGGATACAAGAAAATTGATACACAGCACAAACTTTTATTTGTGTTTATTCTTCTTCTTTAAGACTTTTTAAGACCAGGTATAAGTTAATATAACCGGTGATCAAAAGGATGTTTCTGAATAAAACTCTTCTTGTTACTGAATAGTAAAGTGATGGATATGATTTATAAGCTATTGGATAAATATTCAATGAAAATATTTGATATCAATAGATGGTGGGACAAATGAAGCGTTAAGCGAATAGTCTTCAAATGTATGGTATTAATATGGTGTTGGTAGAAGAAGTTTGCGTGGGATTTACTTTGATTTGTTGGTTTCTAGTTCTTTTTCAGCCCTTATTTCTAGTACAATTTAGTTAGTATTTTAAGGATACTAACGCGTTTATTATACTTGGTAATGAAGTCAAGGGGTTTATAAGGAAAAAGAATGTTAAAATACAACAGGAAGTATGGTAATAGGAGTGTGATGACTTGAAGAAGAAGAAGAATAAAAGTGTTAATTTAAATCGGCTCAAGATTTTTTTACTAGCCAGACAATTTGGTTGAGAAATTTTTTCTCTTTTCTTTTTACCGCCAGACGATGTTTTTAAATTTTTCTTTTTTAGGCTGTGAATTTTTTTTGCCGCACAGTCATCAGTCATACCGTAACAACGTGAGTAGAAATGACTACAAGGGGCTAAGTATATACTTAAACGGAATAAGAAGTTATAAAAATAAGTAAATTTTATTAATATAATTTAAGAGTGGGTAAAGTTTACAATAAAGATAATTACGTGACAGCAATATAGTTTGAACTACTGTTTGTGGTGCTGGTCTGGACCGCAGTTGCTTAATCTTCCTTTGGGTTTTTTTCTCTCCCTAAAATCAAAATTTAACACTCATTTTCGTCAACGTGCACAAACAGTAACATGCAGGAACAATATAAACACAAACAAATCAGAACAAGTTGCAATACTCAACTGATTGCTAGATTATTTCGATTCAAGATTGCTACATTTGTCTCAACTTTGAATGTGTGTTTCGATCCCATTATACCTAAAGATTAAAGATCAAATATCTCACTCAAATGTGGGTGAGTGCTTGTTTGAACAATTAGACGCGAGTTCGATCCGCTTCCTCAATAATATATACGAATTTCAAAATGTCTATCTGCCTGAGGAGAATAAATATTTAGACTTGATAAATGATAACAACTCGACCGTGGTGTTCATTGGTCCTACAGCGAGTGGGAAAACAACCGCGTTTCGTGATGTCTTATACCAAAAATTGCAATATTTACGTCAATCATCTGAATCTTCTGTACAAATCAGTGCTTTTGAAGTGTCTGATAACAAATACTTGACAGACTTGTTGGAATCAGAAGAGTCATCGAAAAAAGATATAGGTGGTGTTGTTAATTTCGAATCTCGCCTACTCACACAAGAATTACAATTTGAATCAAACGATTTGATCGATTTTATCTTGTCTAGAAGACTGACAAGAAAAACGTCTTTTAATGACCATAGTTCGAGATCATGTCTCATTGTAAACATCCTCTATAATGGTGGCAGGGTCAGGTACATCGATCTTATGGGTAATGAAAAATATGACGAAGCAACCTTATCCTCCAATACCTTTGCCAATACGATTTTCTCGGCCATAACACAATATTTGACTAAAAGATCTATAAATGGAAGGTCTTCGAACTTAATTACGAATTTGATTTTTCAATCTCCTTCGAATGTGAAATTTTTAATGCATCTAGATCCAAGAGGTGATCCAAGTTTGGTCAAATCAACTTTAGGAAGCATCCCGCATTTGATTAAAGATTTCATTTCTCCAATAAGCAGTCCCAAAAAGGGCTCATTCGGCTTTACAAATGATTCACATATACCTCATTATGCTAGACCTACTTTATCTTCGGCCAATTTAGTTTCGTCAAGAATCGTATCAATGCCTTTCAAAGGATTGTCTACGTCAACTCCGAAATTGAGATATATGAGATCTGCTAGTCTACCTCTCTTGAAGAGAGGTTTGAATACACCAGCTAGATTGAAATTAGGCTCTGTTACACCTTCTATTGCTCCTAAAATAAGAAATCCTCGTGATAGATCTAATGTTCTCACACCTATTAATGATATAAGTCTTAGAAAAAGAAAGCTTGAATCCAAAAAGAATATACGTGTTAATCCAGAATTACTTCAAATCAAAATTGAAGAATTAGAGAAGGACAATAACAGATTAAAGACAGACTTGTTAATTGAAAGAGAATCACGTGATTCAGAAAAGGAGGTATTAACAACTAAGATCAATAAGGAGGTAATGGATAAGATCACAGAGGTTGAAGAAAAGGAGTCAAAGATCAAGGAATTGGTTGACTTGTTGGCCGAAAGAAACTCTCAACTCCAACTCCTGTCCAAATCCTACAAGGAAAAAATAAAGGAACTTGAGTCTGCTTCCAATGAAGTGCATGCAAAGACTGAAATGTTGGAAATCTTGGGAGCTAGATACAAAGAGTTGGTTGCCGAATCGATTTCCTCAAGTACTAAATTAAAAGAAACCGAAGAAACTCTTTTGGAAACTCACAACAACTTGACTGTGATTTCGACCCAACTTGAATCAAATCAGCAAGACTTGAAGGTTGCAAATGAAAATTTAATTTCAATGGAGATTTCGCAGAGTAATATTGCAAGTGAAAATACTGAATTGAAAAGTACTCTAGAGCTGGTTCAAGCTAATTTAGTTTCAAAGAATAAGGAAACCGAATTACAGCAGAACATGATTACCAAATTGAAGAGTGAGGTACAACAATTAAAGGGCTCATTGGACAATATTTCACGAAATTCGGAAGCTAAACAGAGTGAAATTGAACACATTACTATTCAATTGGATATTAAATCAAACTCCTTAGACAAAGCACAACTCGAAATCACAGATTTGAAAGACAATTTAAAAAATGAGCGTAAACTTGCCAAGGAAATGGAAAGCAGGGCAATTGAAATATCAAGAGAATTAGAATCAGCTAATGACAATACAATCAAGTTTTCTAATCTTTTAACCGATTCACAAAATTCCGAATCGTCAATGAAGGTCATGGTTGATAAGTTAAACATAACAGTAAGCAACTTGACTACGGAATTGGATCTGAACAAAAAACAATTAAATGATTCTCAATTGGTAGTGTCTAATTTAGAAAACCAAATAGCAGAGAAAATAAACCTGACTGAATTGATGAAAGTTTCTTTATCAAATCTAGAATCGACAATTAAATCGCTCGAACAGACCATTGAGGAGCAAAAATCAAACTTTAGAGAGAATAATACAATCAGATCCCCAATTGGAGAAACAAGGGTGCCCACTATGGAGATTGTTCTGGATTTGCATCCAGAATTATCAAGTGACGATGAGCCAACGACGAAAAAGCGTCGTAGAGATTCAATTGCAGAAACTCATTCATTCAATGACTCTATAAATGATGAAGCTATGCTTCACTCTGATCGTCAGACTAGCCCTGAATTTGGACAGTGGCTGGTAGAACATCAACAAACTGTGGAAACCGAAATCGAGCCATAGTTAATATCGAACTTTTCCTTTAATTCTTATTTAACTTTTGATAGAACTCTTTCTTTTAGATAATACATTATATAATATCGTAAAATTTTGCAACTACTCGTCTATTCCCAAAAAGGAAGTTCTGGATTATTGCAAAAAATAACATAACACAGAAATTTTTGCAACAAGAAGTTATAACAAAGGAAAAATTAGCACAATAACCAAACATTCCATCCGCAAGTAATTAATACCTTGATTAGGGTTGATTGTAAACAAACAAAGCCAATTTAACCAATGCAGTATACTAATTGAAAGGACTTTATAATAGGAACGAAGCGTAGCTATAGGGGAACAAATTGAGCTCTAATATAAACAATAAACCAAATAATACAAGGTAGACGTACTAACGCAAAATAGGAAACAATGCTGAGTATGCTGTACCTTGTTCGATATATTGAAAATCAGATAGGGCTGTTTACAGTTCTTTCTTATTATTCTTTTTTTGACTTGATAATAACATTCCAGAGGTGTCGTCTAAAAGAATCCAATACTTTAGTCAATAAAAGCAAAACATGTTTAATACGATGAGCATCTTTCCTTCATATATACTCACCGATCTGTTCATTTTTATCAATAATCAATAGAACCATATTTCTTCAATTTATTCATCTCCAAATTGTCAATTTATGACTACGATTCCAATATACTTGAAAATCAAGGGAGGCGAAGAAATTGGCGGAAGTTCTTCTGCTGATTTTTCGACCCCGAAACGTGTTCCATTATTCAAGCAAGTGGCTAGTAAATCAATCCAGTTCCAAAGTAGTATCTATGACTTCTCAAAGATTTATCAGGATGGCGAGGCCGAATTCTCTGAATTGCTCGATAATGCCTATAATGACAGTACTATCATACTCATGGGGCCTACTGGCAGCGGTAAAACTACAACTTTGCGTCAGTTACTACAAAGAAAGTTGCAAAATTTGAAAAATTCAAACTTAGAAATTGGTGCTTATGAAGTTTATGATAACAAATATATTGTCGATCTTTTGACTACAACCAGAGCTAAAAAAGAAGTCAACAGTAGTTTAAACTTTGAATCTACTTTATCAAGGGAAAAATTAAATGATGATAGCTTAATCGATTTAGTTATCTCGAGGAGATCAACTCAAAAGACACCTTTCAATAACAAGAGTTCCAGATCTTGTTTGATCATCAACTTATTTAACAATAGCAAAAAATTCACTTTTATTGATTTGATGGGAAATGAGAAATATGATTCTACCTTGTCGCCCGTATCAAATCTGGGACTTAGAAATTCCCCTAGTCCGACCGGAAATGCCTTTGCAAACATGAACATGTCTGCCATTACTCAATTGTTGACCAAAAAATCACCAATTGGTAGATCGTCCAATCTCATCACCAATTTGATTTTCAAGAATGGTTCTAACAATAGAAGGTTAAAAATCATGATGAATTTGGATCTATACGGTGATTCGACCTTGATCAAATCAAGTTTAAACAATATTGCTGGTTTGGTTAAGAAATTCACTTTGGGATCTCCCATGGCTAGTCCAATCAACAAGACAACCAGATCGTCCAATCTTCCTAGCTATGCAAGACCAACTAGTTCATCTTCGACATTGTCGTCACCAATAAGAAGAACCTTCAGGTCTTCGCTGACTCCTAAACGGTCCTCTTCATTGACTAGAAAAGCTAATACTCCAGCAAAACTCAAAGTTGCACCAACATTAAACAAGCCTACTATCTTGCCAAAGAATGGCCATATCTCAAATCTTAGACCCTCCAGAGTTCATACTCCAAAAACAACAGTTAAAGCTATAGACACATCTATTAATTTTCTGATGCTTCTTCAACCCAATTCGAGAGATTACGTAGATTTCTTTGATAACCTAAATATGAAACTGGAAATTTTCAGTGCTAGCTCTTCAGAAGGTGATTTGACTGTTAATTCAATTGAAATTGAAAGTTTAAAGCAAGAGTTGGCTTTGTTGCAAGAAACAGATTTGAAAAATAAAGACTTGATTAAAGAGCAACAAGTTATTATTAACAATGTATCGGGCTTGAAAATGGATTTGAAAAAATTTAGAGATCAGTATGAGACCCTAAACCTGGTGTTGGAAAACTTAAAGATTAGTCTTGACATTTTGAAGGAAGAGAATTTGAATCTTAAAGATTTGAATTCGATTCAATCGACTGAATTGATTTCCATAAACGATCAATTGAATTTATTTGAAATTAACCATACAAATTTGGAATTAGAAAATAGTAGTTTTCTCATTGAATGTGAGTTTTTGAAAGATCAAACAGTCGACCTTGAGAAGCAATTGTTTGACAAAGAAAACCTCTTGTCAGAAAAGGATGTAATAATTTTCGAGTCAACAAAAGAAATATCTGAAAAGAGTTTTGAAATTCAAGAACATGTTGATGCCATAATGGAAAGAGATGCTAAAATCAAAGAGTTACTTACGTTGTTAGATAAGAAGGATCAAGAAATTGGTAAGTTACATTGTGAATTGCAATTGAAGGATAAATTTGCAGCCACTGGTTTAGAGTTGAATACGGCTAGAAATGAGAATGCAAAGTTAAGTTCTAGTTTAGAATTGACTAGCGATCACTTGAAGGCTGCAAAACTTGAAATTTCTGACTTGACTCACAAGCTTGTTGTGATTGAATCCGATTTACTAGAGAAAAGCAATCTATTGGATGGCGCCAATTTTGTTCTTAATAAAGCAACGGACGAATTCACGACTAAACTAGCTTCATTTGATGATTTAAGATCTCAAATGGTTACTTTGAAGCAAGAAATGTTGTTAAAATCTCATCAGTTAGAAGAGGCTAACTTTAGAATATTCAATTTGGAGCATGAAATGGTGCGCAATAACGATTCAAACTCTGCAAAGTTGAATGGCCTATCATCAGAGTTGGTTCTCAAGACCGATGCAATAAGGGCCTTGAGGCAAGAAATGTCTAGTACAATTGACAAATTGACCGAGGAACTGATTCGAAGTTCAACTACTCTCGAACAGTTCCAGCAGAAATGTATCGCCTTAGACTCTGAACTAGCAGTTAAATCGAAAGAGCTGTCATACAAACAGACAATGTATGCCCAGTTGGTAGAGGAATTTGATCATTTCAAGTCCGACGTTACCAAGGAATTATCTATCAAATCGAAATTGGTTGACAAGATTTCGACTGAAAATGACCAAATAAAGTCACAATTAACGGATAAGGATCATGAATTGACTATAACAACTGATCAATACAACGAGTTGAAGAAAAAGATGAGTGTACTGGAGGCAGATGAAGAGGAAATTGCAGAATTAAACGAAGAAATCGACGATAGAGACAAAGAAATTGATGACTTGACCCGGCAATTGGATTATAGATCGGAAGAAATCGCTGCGTATATCATTGAGCTTAAAACTATCAAGCACATAAAAGACAGTCTGATTGAAGAATTAAATGACGAAATCCAGAACCAAAGAGATGAATTGGAGAGAAAGAATATTCAAATATCGATTTTGGAAGAAAACAGGGACAATACAGCTGAAAGATTAGTTGATTTCAAGGATCAATTAGACCAAGTCAATGCCCGTTGGACTACAAAATATGATAATATGCTCAAATCAAAGGACGATGAAATCTTGAAACTTAAGCAAGATATGGTTGAAGAGATCCAATCTCCCATAATCCACAACGTCGATATGTCTGCCGTTAGCACGTCTCCTACATCTGCTAATTTTGTGTTTTCGAGACCAGTTTTCGATACGAGAAAGATCTTCCAAGATGTCCCTCGTGCCAGTATAGACATTTCGAGTGACTTCGATTCTTCATTTTCCAGTTCGACTCCCTTCAGACGTGGATCCATTGGAAGGATTCCTAGGAGTTACTCCAAATCCAGGAAGAACTTGTCTCCTTCAAATTATGACTACAAGGCAATTTTGAACTCGACTGTTAAAAAGAAGGGGAAAAGAAGAATCTTGCAAGCAAAATCTACCAAATTAAAGCTCCAAAAAGTAACGACGAATAATCCTGCCGTTGTTACAATGTCACAAGTTTGATATTTCATTTTTATTTTCTACCATTCTAATACTCTTTTTATACCCTAGATGTACTAATACTTTGCTAATATAATACCATTTTGTTCATTTATTTATTTATATGTATATAAACTTTATACTGTTCTTCTGTCGGACATGAAACGGACAATTGGTCCCAAACCAGTGATCTCAACTGTCTTCTCAAACCAGCTCAACAATAACCCCCCTTGCTTGGCACCATAGCTAGTGCTCATGTTTTTATACAAGTATTTGACCAAGGTGTCCTGTTGTTGGCTGTTCAACAGCTTGACAAATTGAGACAAGTCATTCAAGTTGTGGTTATTTTTGATCGAACACAAAACTTCAAACACAGTTTCCGAATGTAACTCCTTGGTAGCTGCATCTGCAACGTATGGTGGTGTATCCAAAGCCAATTGTAAGGCTTGATCGAATTGGCCCGAAGACAACGAGCTTCTCACCTGTTTTGAAAAAGCCACTATTTCATCGTAAGAGGTGGCCGGTAAGTCGGGTATCAACTCTTCCTTGGACAAGTGATTTTCCGGCTCCAATGCATCGATGTCAATTCTTCTCCAGTCGGTCATTTCGAATCTATTTAATTTATTAAGATAAAGTTGTTGTTGTATATTTTCTCGTGAATTCGAAAAAAAGTGCTCGCAAATCTACACCCAAAAAATAATTACCGTTACTTTAAATAGTTACTAATATACACAATGGAGAGGTCGAAGATTATGGAGCAGAATGATGATGATATGAGAATGAAATCTTATGAGTGATCGTTTGTGTGATCGTATGTGTGATTGTATTTGCTCGAATATATGCTCCGATGTTTGATGAACTTGATTAAAAATCGAATCTGAATCTAATGGTCCGATTAATATATATAGTATGCAAATTCTAAACCTTGGTCTTCTTCTTAGACCCTTCTTCCTCTTCTTCTTCCTTGTCGACGTTTGGAGTCGATATGTAGTCGTCCATGAACGTCAAAGCCTTGTTTCTCAAGTCTAAGGAGTCCACAACAATAACAACCAACCCGTCACTGCCAACCTCATACTTGATATGTCCGTCATTTGGAATTGCAATCGTTTCATCAAATTTATCGAAAAAAGTATTCATATCTTCAATACTTTGAATGTTATCCAAAAGTCTTTCTTCCATTTCACCTTCTGGAACACTAGGCGAATTCACCACTATTATCGCCCTCAATGGGTTGTCCAACTCTTCGCCCTCGAACTGGTCGAGCTGTTCTAGTCTTTCTTCATCGGACATTATTCGATCTTGATATATTTACAAAGGTTTAAATAGGCTTTTTTTTTTCAATCTCATCAATTTTTTTTCGCACATACAAAATTTCTACATTATTAATATTCAAGTATCTTTTATTAAAGTCATAATTTCGACTTAGTAATTACTTCATTAATCTCGTTATAGTCACCCGAAGTCAAAGTGACATCCGTGAGTAGTTAAGAGGACCATTCCTTGAATTGGTTGATCAAACCGTTGGTAGATGGGTCATGAGATTCAATCTTTGTAGAATCATCTAATTCTTTACCAATAACCTTGGCCAAAACCTTACCTAATTCAACACCCCATTGATCAAAAGAGTTGATGTTCCAGATAGCACCTTCAACAAAAGTGACATGTTCGTAGTAGGCAATCAAAGAACCAAGAGCAGCAGGAGTGATCTTTTGAGCCAAGATCGAAGTTGTTGGTCTGTTACCAGAGAAAACCTTGTGTGGAATCAAACCACCGGTTGCACCTTCAATCTTAACTTGTTGTTTATCCTTACCAACCATAAGAGCTTCGGATTGAGCAAAGAAGTTGGATGCCAACATTCTTTGATGCAAGTTACCTTCAATTGGGTTGTGAGATTGGGCAGCAAGAATAAAGTCGGAAGGAATCAATTTGGTACCTTGGTGGACCAATTGGAAGAAGGAATGTTGAGCGTTAGTAGCTGGTTCACCAAACAAGATGGTACCAGTTTGGTAGTTGGTGAAAACATCACCTCTGGTTACTGACTTACCGTTTGATTCCATAGATAATTGTTGTAAGTAGGCAGGGAATCTGTGTAAGTATTGATCGAATGGAGCAACCAAGTGGGTTTGAGCACCAAAGAAGTTGTTATACCAAACACTCAATAAACCACCAATGACTGGGATATTGTCTTCCAACTTAGTTTCTTGGAAATGCTTGTCGACAGCTTCGGCACCTTTCAAGAAGTTGTCAAAGTTTTCGAAACCAATGTAGAGAGCAACGGATAAACCAATTGCTGACCATACAGAGTAACGACCACCAACCCAGTTTTCAAAACCAAACATGTTCTTGGTGTCAATACCAAACTTACCAACTTCTTCGGCGTTTGTGGACAAGGCAATAAAATGCTTTGAGATGTGAGCAGTGTCCTTAGCATGTTCCAAGAACCACTTCTTAGCTGAGTTAGCGTTAGTAATAGTTTCAGCAGTAGTGAAGGTCTTGGAAGCAATCAAGAACAAAGTGGTTTCGGCATTCAAGTCCTTGACGGTTTCAGCAACATGGGTCCCATCAATGTTGGAAATGTAGTGAACATGCAAGCCTGGCTTAGCATAAGCCTTCAAAGCTTCGGTAACCATGACTGGACCCAAATCGGAACCACCAATACCGATGTTAACGATATCGGTGATAGCCTTACCGGTATAACCGGTCCATTCACCTGATCTGACTTGTTCCGAGAATTCCTTCATGTGTTGCAAAACAGAGTCGACTTCTGCCGCAGTGTCTTCACCATCAACTTTCATTGGTTTCAAAGCTCTGTTTCTTAAAGCAGCATGGAAAACAGCTCTACCCTCGGTAGAATTGATCTTAGCACCGGCAAACATTTCATCTCTCAACTTTTCAACGTTGGCTTCCTTGGCCAATTGCAACAATTGAGTGAAAATTTCATCATTAACCAAGTTTTTAGAGAAGTCAAAAAGAATTTTGGAGTCGTCAAAGTTGGTCAAGGTTTTGGCATATTTGGAGTATCTTTGAGGGTCCTTTTCGAAAGCTTCCTTGACTTTGAAGGATTCACCGACGGACTTGTAGGTGGCTTCCAAAGTCTTCCAGGCAGGCAATTCCGAGGCTAACTTGAAATCTGAGAATGAGGACATTATTGTTTAATTGGTTTGTGAATAATTAAAAAGTAAAGGAAAAAAATGAATTCGGAAGAAAGAAGTCCTTTTTTATGTAGTTTTGAGAATTCGCAACAAATGAAAAATCAGATGATGAAAAATCAACGTGAGTTGAGTTGTAGCGAAGCATAGAAAATGCAACAAGATGACACTTGAGAGGTGACTAGAGGCACAGACTTGAGAGGTTATCGAAATGGTTTTCCTGGGTATTTTAGTAGATCGAAACCACTTGAATTGGTAGGAATGCATTCACTATGTATGAACTGTAGAACAGTATGAACCTCTCCCAAGGGGCTACTCATGCTGTGACTCTACCGTGGTTAATACTCGTCGTTAACCCCGGAGCTTTTTCTCATAAACATTTGTTCGTTTCTTAGCAATTCCTCGTTTTTTGCCACAACTATTTTCTTCTGGAACAGTCTCGGTAATGCGGGATCTATACTAAACTATTTATTTGTCATCAATAGGGTTGCAGGGAAGTTCAACAATGTAACATTTCGTAAGTATGACAGTCTCGGTGATCTGTGTATCTATTGTAGATTCGATTTGTGGCATTACTCCACGTATATAGAGTTCTAGGCCATTGGGGTCATCTATTGTTCCAGATCATTCCGTACATCTCAAATTTTAGTTTATTTGTCAAAGATAATCTCCATGGCATATTCACTGTTTTCTATCTCTATCTTCTCCGATATATTTTAGTACTTCCAGTACACTTTTCCATTCTGCAAGCCTACAACATATATTATGTGTCCTACTAAAACACACTACACCTTCTATTATAGATTCCTGCTAAATCTACTCCAATTATAGCATCCTGCTAATTTTCTTCAACCTTCACCATATAATCACCACACAAATTTTCCGGTTCTTTACCTAACTATGAATTTTTGGATGCAATTACCAGCACTGAAATTGCCAGTTTTTTTCAATGCATAAATTCTTCTTTTGTCCACAATCACAAACTAAATCTAAGCAAATTTACAAATGTCTGGGTTGGTATCCAAATGGGCCAGCGATGAGACCTTAGTGAAGGCTGCTTTAAACCAAGATAAAAAAACAAGTCATCAAAAGGAGGATAATGAAAAAGATAAATGGAATAAACCCATCGTATCGCAAAAGAACAAGCCTTTGGTTAGTAAATGGGCAGATGCTCCAGACCCAGTGCCGCAGTTGAACACTCCACCTTCCTTGTCCTCTTCTGAATCTCCAAAGCGTTCTAGAAAGCCTCGCAAACCACAGTTTGATGAGGAAAGAAGGAGTCATCCAACCCCAAAGCCACACCACACTCCAGAAACAGAGGAAACTATAGTCAGTCACTCTTCTAGAGCATTCAATAATAACACTAAAGTGAAGTCACCGTCTCAAAGAGAGTTCGCAAGAGAGAAGACCTCTCTTGCACACGATCAAGGTCAAGTCGATGACCAGCCAGACTCTAGTATTTCGCTAGCCCAAAACCCATTAGCAGCACATTTAGGGCTATCATCAGTAAACGATAAATCATCAAAACCAAACCAGAAGAAGACCGGTAAGCAACTACACACTACACAACGTTCTGATCATCGCAATGACAGATTTAAAGAGCCTGTAAACGGTCGCAGACTTGAAAAGGCCCCGGCACCGGCAAAGAAAAATACCGAGAAGAATACCAAATCTAAGGAAGAACAGGCCCGAATCGAGTCTGAAATGATTGCAATGATTGAGCTGTTGGACTCAAAGACTATGGACTGGGCAAGTTTTGACGACTAAATACAAGCTGATGCCACAATCCTGTACTTTTACAACCTTTCTTTACTGGAACTTTCGGTCTCCCTCTATTCACTGTATACTATTCTTCATTTCAGTTAGTGTTATGTATTATTTTTCGAATCTATTGTACTAGTAAATTGCAAAAATTGTGTATGAAAAAAAAGGGCAACTTAGGGCGGAAAAAAAACTCAACCCCATATTTTATTCTTTTAATTAACAATGATCTTCATCAAGCAATTGATTAAACCCCCGAAACGGTTGATTGTTCCGACTCACAATACTGCTGTGATTACGAGACTTTCTTTAAGATACTATAACTATAATTATAAACGATATGACCGATATTCAACTCAAAGGGATCCGAATGAGTTCATTCATTCGGCAGTTAACTCACAGATTCTTGACCGCAAATTATCTTTGAAAACAATAGCGATTCTTGTAGCGGCTTCAAGTAGCCTTACGATGCTATTATATGTGATTATTCAATTGGTAAGGCAACAGGATGGAACGTCCGACGAGAAGCTGGTTTTTTTACCGCTTTGGCTCAACACCAATTTGATACTTGAGAATCGATATCAATTCCCTCTCGGTTTGAAGTATTTAGATCAAGAGATGTATGCATATTTCGAAGAAGAAATTAAAGACTATTCAGTCTTACAAAATGAAAATATATCTTATCGTATATTGGAGGAATTGTCAAATAACGCAAAAGTCAAAGAAATATTTGGGTTGCCTTTGAACGTCACACCAAACTTGGCCAGCTTTCAGATATACGTTAACGTCAATCATCCTTCAGTTTCTGGCTTGGAGATTGTATATCAAGATGGTTCTTACAAAGATACATTCTGGAGCATCAAGCCAATCAACTTGGAGTCGATCTCAAAAGACGTATTGAAAAAGCTAGACCGTTTAGAGCCTCCCAATCCTATCAATGAGATTCATGAAATACATATGGTGAACACAAAAGTTCAACCTTACCCAAAAAACTATGACATTGTCTTTTCAGGTACAATGCAATTACTTGATAAATCAGGAAACGGACCTTCGGCAGAATTGCATTACGTCGGTCTAATTGATTTGGATCATTTACTCATAAACAAAGGCATCAAAATCACATCGATCAAATTGAAGTTGGACTCGGAAAATAACATTGTTTATAAAATTATTTAAAATATACTCGCACAAATATCAGTACACAAAAGCAATTTGTAGATAAGACGTTATCCGTTTAGATAAAGTTTGAAAAAAAAAATAAACTGTATATATTCATTTTTAATAATGCTGCTGAATCTGGAAAATGGAATGAAAGTTGAAAACGACAAAGGCATTAAAAAGCAGAAAAAAGCTATCAAGGCCACTACGCCTCGAGATGAAAGAATGGAGAAGATATCGGCCAATCGAAAAAGCGGTCAAGCTTCAAGAACATTAAAGGCATGTGATCTGTGTAGGAAGCAAAAGACCAAATGTTTTAGCTCACCAGATAATCCAGCATGTTTCAGATGCACATTTCTTAAGAAAGAATGTTCTTTTGAGCATTCACAAGATAATACATTCGAGGATTTGGCTCTCAATAAGACTTCGGGGAAGACCGGGGGTCAATCTGTTGACGCAATTGCACAAAATAAAAAGCTAGATATGATCCACCAGGGTATTAATGAAGTACTAGATTTGTTAAGAGTTAAGGAGGGGACGAAAACTATGATTAATAATGTAATTGCCAATGATTTCGAAAATGGTACTACCAAAGATCTCAATCATCAGAGAAATGAAACTGGCCAACAAAATCTCAGTTCAAGCGAGTATGATCATCAATCAACGGTCATAACACCGATTCCTTCTGGAGCCATGTCTCCATTTGCACTTATGAGTAATCAATTGAAAAGCAATATCCCGGCTCCAATTGCAAAACTTCTAAACAAAAAAATCCAGTCACTGTCACAAAAGAAATGGAATCATGATATTATAAGTCAAGGAGTTCTTTCTCCAGCAAGGGTAGTTGAACTACTCGATGATTTTAGAAGAAACTATGGGAGATGGGTCCTGTTTCCTCTGAATATCCCTACAACTGTTCTTGTTGACCGTATTCGAACAAGGTCATCATTGTTGTTGACTGCATGTTGTTGCATTTCACTAAAATTCTCCTTATCTTCAAGAGAAAATCAGATTCTCTATAAAAATTTAATAAAGCACTTGATCAAGGATATAAGCAGATCATTGCTGAGCTATACAATGTTCCAGGATACTCTGAACAATGGTGATATCGAGTTTTTACAAGCCTTGGTTGTTTTATCTATTTATTCACTTAGTTTATCTTCAATGGTTGAATATGTCACGGAAGATGATGACCACAATGACACTGAATTCGACCTTGAAGAACTCAATTTGGATGCATGGTACTTGTCAAGTATTGGGTTGACCACTTGTATTAGTAAATCAACATTGGGTAGATTGTTTGTGCCACCGCTTACAGAATCATCCTCTGATTATTCGATCACTATCTTATTCGACGAATTGGATGATGATAGTCGAAAATTGACTATCTTGAGAATCTATAACCATCTTTGTCTCGTTCATTTGATTAACTGCATATTCTCGGGTAGAATGTGTGTAATTGATGAGATTCGGATGAATTATTGCACTGCCACCTTGAGTTTACCAAGTGCGACAAACTTCGATGGCCGCATGGTGAGTGAAATTGGAATCTTACTTATTGCTTACAATTATATACAGCTTAATTTGAATGAAGTGGCCACTTTAAATGATTGTCTTGTTGGATTTCAACTGGTCAAAGAGGAATTAAGCTTATGGTATGAACAATGGGACTACCTTATTAATCAGCCCGCAATTCAGTTCCTTGAGTTCAACTATCACGTTTGTTCTCTTGTTATATATTATAATTTCAATTATTTCAAAACAATGTTGAACGAAAATGATAATACAGGTCTACCGAGACCAGATCATTCGAATAAGAGCTTTGAGGCTTTGTTTGAAAATGACAAGGTAGATGTTATCTTAAGTCAAAGTGACGACGATTCGCTTGTGCAAATGGTACTTCATTCTTATGAAACGCTCAAATATATCAAGGTTATAGAAAGTGATTCGTATTTCGCATTCCTTTCTGACCAACTTCACTTTGGTTTTTACTTTTGCGGTGTGATGCTCGTTAAACTTTTAAGATGGTTGACCGAAACTAACCGGTTAGAACTACTCAAACATATCATAAACAATGATGATGACACCGTCAATAAAACCGATATCAATAAAAGTTCCCTCCATTTGGAAACGATGTTACATAATGTCTACGATTTAATTACCAAATTTCACTTGATTGGTGAAGACAACTCAAAAGACATTTTGACTACTTATCAAATCGGGTTGCAGTCTTGCTTGAATGAAAACTTTCCCTATTTTTCGCAATCGTTGTCTGGTTCAGTGGAAACGGTTTCATCCGGACCTGCATCCATTGCAAGAAAAGGTTCTGGCTAGTTGAAAATGTAAAAATATCTATTTTACTTACCCATAAAACGCATTAGAATAGAAACATTAAACCATTAACTAAATTTGTAATTGCATGTAACGGGTCTTTCCGCAAACATTGTCAAATCTTGGCGAATTTATTTCCATATATATATTCTTTACGTCTTTTAAAACATCAGCCATCCGCATTAGGAAATTTGTAACACTCAATGCGTTTTTTCGTATGCACTTAATTCGGAACAAGTGTTAATTTTAGAACAGAAGTCACAACACATTATAGCAGGATATTCTTATCTTCACGAACTTGTGAACGCCTTTGAATTAAGCTTGCTCTAAACATTGAGGCTGGGCAATTTGTTTGTTAATTTCCCAAAGCTCATCTAGTATATTTCTTTTTTGTCCCATTTTGTCAAGCCAATATTCCTGACTGAGAAACAGTAACAAACACATTTACTTGGATTTTACTATTTGATATGAATTTTTAACCACTTGTAGGTGAATATTGGACACAAAGAAAAAATATATAACCAAAAGTGTAAGTTGTATGTATATTTTCAGAAAATTCAGACAAGTTTTTACCAATTGAATGTAATTCATGCATGAAATAACCGTAGTTAACGGCGAAGTAAGGTAAGGAATGCCGCCAAATTAAGCTGGTGGCTGTACTATATAAAAATAGATCCTTGAATTTGTATATATATATAGAATGATCCCAATCTTTATTCTAATTATTTGAATATCCTTATCATACTACAACAACAATGAAGTACACTGCTCTTTTGGCCATTGCCATCACTCTTACCACTGCTGCTGCTCAAATTCAACAAGATCTTTCGAATGCGCCAAATGCCATTCAAAAGAAGGATGACTCTGGTTCTACCCCTGTTGATGGAGCTGATGATGCCACCGAAACCGATGATGCTGACTCTGGCGATGCCACCGAAACCGACGCTGTTGAAACTGACGACGCCACCGAAACCGATGCTGTTGAAACTGGCGATGCCACTGAGACTGATGTTGTCGAAACTGCCGGTGCAACTGAAACTGAAACTGCTTCTCCAGAATCAACTTCTACTACAAATTCTATTCTTACAGGTGTAACTTTCGAAGGTGGTGCTGTCAAATTTGTTACTCCATTTGGAGCTGCTGCTGGTGCCATCGCACTTGCTTTATTGTGATTTAATTTAACTACTGCGAATTCAAATAATTTATCGAAATAAGAATTCTGTTTTTAAATATTTGCATTTTTATAATATTATGTTTACTTCAAATGACCCTTGTAGTTACCTTCCATGTAATCTATATGAACATAAGCTCTTTCAACAAATGGTAAAGTTTCAATAGAATATTGCAAAGCTTCAGCAATGTCATGACAATCTTTAAATGACAAGTTAAATTCTTCGGCTGCAAAAACCAAATCAATCTCAACATTAACTGTATCACCAACATGATAAACTTTCAAATTTGTAATTTGTTTTATCAGCTCTGCAAATCTATATGCCAAATAAAGAATGATCTTATAATCCATTGGTTTTGCTACTGCACCTGTCAAGTTGTCTATATGTTCGTAAGCGGTAGTACACCACGATACAATAATATAGATCGACAAAGCCAAGGCACCTAAAGGATCAAGCCACCAAATATTGAAATAGTACCCAATTGATGGCATGAGTAGAGATACCGAGTTGAAAATGATATCTGTCATTGCATCTTGTGCCAAAGCTCTAACAGAACTCGATTTACTTTTGTAGCACCATATCCAACATCCAATCTTGCTGAAAATAGTGATTAGCATAATAGAAATAGCATCTACTCCAATCTTCACCGCTTGCCTTTCTTCTTTAGTTGTGAAATATAATCTTTTGAAAGACTCTTGACCAACTTGAAAGAATGAAACAATTATAATGACAGAGAAAACAAGAACACCCAAAGGTTCAAGTCTCGATCTACCAACTGGGTAACTATGTTCCAGCTTCCAGTTTTTTTCACTACTCAACCTATTGGCAATGTAAATGATAAATGTGGATAAGAAGTCAAGAATCGAATCAACCAAAGAAGCAATGACCGATATGGAATTAGTCAAAAATGACACAGCAATTTTCCCAACAAGAAGAACAAAGTTAATGAAGAAATTGACCATGATGGCTATGTATACCTGTGTATTATTATCTTCTTCGCTATAGCCCAAAAATACTGCACCTTCATGATCAATATTACCCGGGACATCGTAAAACCTTGAATATTTGGAATTGAGGGTGTTTTCGCTATTTGGCTTTTGCAAGTCTATTGCTCCATATAGAGTCAGGTTTGGATTTTCTTCCGATTCCTCTTCATCCTCTTCCAAATGTGTGGTTAAAATTCGAGAATCCCGTTCACCATAATTACTCAACATATTATAATGGATTCGACCCGCATCCAAAAAGTTATCTATTTCTTGAAATTTTTCAATCAAACAATTCTGCTCTTTATAATAATTTCTTATTGGTCCCTTTTTCAACTTTTTATAATCATCCTTATAAAATTCGTACCAATTGCACAAATTCTGATAATTACCAATCAATTTCGCAGGTCTAAATGAATTCAAGATGCTCAATCTTGAATGTGCTTCCTCTAAATCAAGTGAGTATATGCTAGCGGCGTCAAAAGTAGAACCACGTCTCGCATTGATCAAAGAAAGATTCTCTAGCGAGGTGTTGGGGTTATTAACAGGAACACGAGAACTAAGCAACTGTTGGAAGAATGGTGGCTGTTTCGCTTGAGAATTCTTTTTCATTTCATTCTTTGAAGTCGAGAAGTGTCTACTTGAAATATGATGTCCAGTGAGTGGCGCCGTATGTGGCGCCTGTGCTGGAGAAGCTTCTCTTAAATGTGTAGATGCCGAGCTCGATATTTGTTCATGAGAAGGGCTTGAAAAGCGGTTACCTCTGTGATCGTCATTCAATTTCTTTTCAAGATCCTTCAAATTGCTAGTTGATTGTGCCTTTAAGAATAAAGCATTTTCATTTGTACGCGGAAGCAAGGGTTCAATTTCATCATCAGTATTGGTATTATTTGAAGACATCTTTGGCAAAAGATGAATATTAATTTCGTATAAAATGTTGGTGCATTAAATCGATGGTCTAGTTTGGAGAGCAATTTCTTTTTTATAGTATAAATTAAAAAGTTACCTTATAGATACAATAGATAAGATTTATAAGGCTGAGTACTGTTTTTGTGTTTTTCGCATTAATAAATTTTGTTGCTTTTGCAAATTTGTGTCTCTTTTGAGAGCTCTACCAAATTTGGCATTTGAGTCGCAATTTTGTTCACATTTGAATTTCACTACCCTCATCCGTACAATTGAAAAATTTTCAAATTTACTTACCCGGATTTTTAAGATATGCGACTATAAATAAGTCGACGATTCTTACCGAAAAGGAAAAAAAAAAAACAGTATTCCATTTACAATATGATTTATCATATATAACATCGAGTTATTTGGTATGTCTAGAATCAGAGACCCAGAATCAACCTAAACACAGTTTTATTTTAACTTTTAATGATTAAGCAAATTGATGTAACTTTACAATTCTGAGGATGTATATGCAGGACAAAATAATTATAGGAATTCTTCGTTTATGATTTATAAAAGTTGTTTTAAAACTGATGTTGAATCAAGGGTATGTTATTATACATTGTTTGGCAACTAACTTTGAATTAGTAAGTTTATTTTCAAAATTCGAAAAATGATAATTTTATGATGAACTGTTTTCACAAACATTTCTGTCCGGTGAACCCTGATCCAGGATAAAACATGCATCACCATCTGACCAAACATTATTTTTTAAAATTTTATTATTGCCCTTCAATGTATACTAACATAATTAGGATTAATTCTGAACTTTTCTGATTTTAGAATATTTGAATAACTCGATATTGTATATATCGTCAAATGGTAAGTTTAATTTCAATTACATTTTTAATATCCATTCCTGATGAAAAACTAATTTTTCAGTTCTGCTTCTGAACCAAAAATTTCATGAAGATAACCCAATATACCAAACTTTCTGAGAGGATATTTAAATGTCGATTTCAATTTATAACGATTACTAACTAAATTATAGAATAATATAGATTAATAAACTACTCATTAAAAAAATAATTGTAAATTTGTAATATATAGTTAAACAGTAAAGATAAAATTTTAAATGGTGAAGATAACAACCTTACCATCAATACCAGAAGTTGAGACTCTTGTTTGATCAAAGAATCTGATGCTAGAAATGGTATTTTGATGAATAGTGTTCAAAGCTTTGTTGGTGGTTGCCTTTGGCTTATTGACCCTACCCTTCAAATCCATTTGCTTAAACATGTTCAAAGCTTGATGTGAGGATATTTCTTCTTCATCATCTGAAGTATTGGCAACAGGTTCTTGAGTTAAATCTCTTTGAGATTCAACTTTGAATGTTTCCTTCCAGTCGTTTTCATTACCTTCAAAGACAATCAAGTTACAGTTATGACCACCAACAACTAATTTATTGTCGGTCAAAAAGAGAATCGACTTGAATGGTAAATAATTGGTTTTGACGTTAATAATCGATTTTGGTGGTAAACCTTCACCAGCTGGATAGATGATACCAATCGAAGAATCATGAGATACAAAGGCAAGAGCTTCACCATTATGACTGAATGTAACATCATGAATCCAACCACCTGTTTCGTTAACAAAGTCACCACATAACGTCTGGAATGGCAACTTGCTACCCCAAAGAGAAGGTTCTGGCTTAGCATCCAATCCTTTGATATAAGCACTGAATACTCTTACATGGCCATCTGTCGAACCACAACTCAACAAAACGTTATTTGGATGCCAATCCAAACTAGTGATTGTAGATTTCAAAGGTTTCTTTAAATGCTTTGAGACCCACCAATCATTTTCCTCTTCATAGTAACAAACAGCAATGATACGATCACTCGAACCAACAGCAAATTTGTTCCCATTTGGAGACCATTTACAAACGGTTGCAGCTCTACTGATTCTCAACAAAACAAGCGTTGGCTTATACTGATTTGTATGGGGATCCAATTCCCAAACCAAGGCATTTCTATCTTGAGAACAAGTCAAGATTTTGGAACCATCAGGAGAAATATCAACTGAGGTGACAGTTTTGTCATGTTCTTTTAAAATAGTAAATAATTGAGGCTTGGAATTAAGCTTGTTGATGTTGATAGTATAAATCTCGACCGTATTGCCTTTAGTAATGGCTAAGATCGAACGGTCTGGCGAGAAAACATGGTCTTTGATGGGTTCGTGACCCAATTGATAGGTAATTGGAGAAGACATGAGGAGATCAACTCTACTGATGTCAGTTTTGAATACTTGAAGTGGAGAGAAATTTAAAATATGGTGGATTTAATTTTTGAGGGCGAAAAATTGTGCGATAAATTTGCGTCATACAAAATTGACATTATGATAACATAAATTAGTACGTTAAATAGTGAATTACCAATAGGATATAATCTATAGAAATAGAATGGTCCATACAAATTGGGCATATGATATTACATGGTGATTTGGGGATTGGTTCACAAGTCCAATTGAGATTTGATAATTCGATCCAATATTAAGGTCAAAAATTTATAACCTTTAGTAACGAATATCTCCTTGCTTTTCCTGTAAATAAAGCTTTATTTCCTTCCAGACTTGTTGAACTTTCTCATTCTTGATTTGGCATACTCTTCCATCCATACGATCAATCAAGAATCTGAATAAGTTCATTGTTTCCTTATTGTAAAGAATACGTAACCAGTAGAACAACAAAAAAACAACCAATTGATATCCAGAAGTATTTCTAAAGAACAAAGTTCTCATCAATAAGTAAAGAATAAGAACCAATTCGTCATGTGCTATGACAGTTGCTAAAGTCTTTGAGTTATCCAAAACAGGTTTGATTTCCTTAACCGAAGCCAATTGAAGCAATGATATGAGCACATAAGGAATGATCTTAAAAACCGATCTAAAAGTCATTAGCCAAACACCAGATAAAATCAAATATTGGAAATTTTGGTGTGCAATAAGAGCTGTTGTTTCAGGTAAATAATTCAAACCGAATTTGTGTGCAAAAGTTGATGTCAAAGAAACAGCAGATCCCAAAAGAGCCAATCTATAACAAATGGTGCAAATATACCATTTATTAATTCTCAAAAGTAAAAGTAATATCGAGAGAGTACCCAAACCCAATGTTACACAGTGACCAGCAAGCCATAATTTATGCTTCAATGGGTTTGCAGGTGCTTCTTTTTTCACCAACTTCTTCTTTTTATATTGCGAATGAACAGTTTCGTTTGTTACTTCACTCATGTTTGTTGTTTAACAATTGATTGAGCAAAATGTTTATAAATTTTGTTTGTTGCTCTTTTCAGAATTTCAGGATGAAAAACTTGAACAAACACGACGTTAAGTAATTGATACTTTACAAAAATTGAATTAGTAAAATTAATTTAATTCAAAACTATTTGGGTGATTTCCAACTTGTAAGATGAAACTTTTTCAATAGTTTAAGCTTTAAATAGGGATTAAGGTTTAGATGAAATTTAGTGTGCGAACAAAATGTAAACAATCATCACTTTTATTCTTGAATATATGATGGATTATACCAAAAGTTCGCAGCTTACACCTATCGAAGCACAAGTATTGGGTCAGTACCAATTGCTTGTTTCCCAGTTGGACACACTTTCACAAGAAATTAGCAAATTGACCAAGCAGCAAGAGAATGATTCTGCTCATGATTTGGCCAACAACTTACGTAATTTGGAGATTAAAATAGGGCTAATCCATACTTTGTTTAAGGGTGCGGTGTATACGTTGTTTATGGAGCAGGACTCGTAGTTTGATGATTATGATGTTAAGAGATGCGTTGAAAATGTTGATAAGAGATGATTTGAAAATGAAAGAACTGAATAAAGAGATGAAGGCTTGCTGATCATTTACTTCTGATTTTGCACTCTCAAATAGGAACGTCAGGATACACGATATATGGACTAGATGACATCCGAAGAATTCAATAGCTTAAGTTGAGTTACAACTCAAAAGTCAGACTCCCATGAATTTCCAAGTTGCTTAATCGTTCAAGTAACCCAACGTGTTTCAGCTCAGATCTCACCTTTTCATCGATTTGTTCAAATAGTCACTATCATTGAACAATAAGGTTGTGCGAAATGGGTCTCCTTCAATCTTCCAAGTCCCAAGGTCGGGCACCTACAACTTTCTTTCTTCATTTTAGTTTCTCTATTACTATTGGGGCTATTATCGCAATGATAAAATTGCAATTAATCGATGGTTCAGAGTCAAAAAAAATTGCGCATAATATATAAGGAGCGAAAATCTTCATTTTCCAAATCTCTTTAGATAATAATCATAAATAAGATGTCCGCCTATGATAAATACAGTACCCCATTATCCTCCAGATATGCATCGGAGGAGATGTCAAATATCTTCTCTTTGAGAAATAGATTCAGTACATGGAGAAAATTATGGTTAAATTTAGCCATTGCTGAAAAGCAAACTGGTCTTTCTATTATTACCGACGAAGCAATTGAACAAATGTCAAAACATTTGGAAATAACAGATAAGGAAATTGAAGCTGCTTCTAAGGAAGAAGCCATCGTTAGACACGATGTCATGGCTCATGTCCACGTGTTTGGTGACTCTTGTCCTGCTGCTGCTGGTATCATTCATTTGGGTGCTACTTCTTGTTATGTTACTGACAATGCTGACTTAATCTTCATGAGAGATGCTTATGATATTCTTATTCCAAAATTGGTAAATGTTATCGACAGATTGAGTCAATTTGCCTTGGAATATAAGGATTTGCCAGTTTTGGGTTGGACTCATTTCCAACCAGCTCAATTGACCACTGTTGGTAAAAGAGCAACCTTGTGGATTCAAGAATTGTTGTGGGATTTAAGAAACATGGTTAGAGCCAGAAATGACATTGGTTTGAGAGGTGTCAAGGGTACTACCGGTACTCAAGCTTCATTCTTATCGTTGTTTCACGGTGACCATGATAAGGTTGAATTGTTGGATGAAACCGTTGTCAAATTATTAGGTTTTGAACACGTTTACCCAGTCACCGGTCAAACTTATTCTAGAAAGATCGATATCGATGTTTTATCTCCATTGGCCTCTTTAGGTGCAACAACTCATAAGTTTGGTACCGATATTAGATTATTGGCCAATTTGAAAGAAATTGAAGAACCTTTTGAAAAATCTCAAATCGGTTCTTCTGCAATGGCATACAAGAGAAACCCAATGAGATGTGAACGTGTGTGTTCTCTTTCTAGACATTTGGGTGGCTTGTTGAGTGATGCCATTCAAACAGCTTCTGTCCAATGGTTTGAAAGAACCTTGGATGATTCTGCCATTAGAAGAATCTCCATCCCATCAGCTTTTTTGACCGCTGATATCTTACTTTCTACCATGTTGAACATCACTTCGGGTCTTGTTGTGTATCCTAAAGTTATCGAACGTAGAATCATGTCTGAATTACCATTCATGGCTACAGAAAACATCATTATGGCCATGGTTGAACAAGGTGGTTCAAGACAAGAATGTCATGAAGAAATCAGAGTCTTGTCTCATCAAGCTAGTGCTGTTGTCAAGCAAGAAGGTGGTGATAATGACTTGATCGAAAGAATTCAAAATACCGAATACTTCAAGCCAATTTGGAACAAGTTGGATACTTTGTTGGACCCATCAACTTTTGTTGGTAGAGCTCCACAACAAACTGAAAAGTTTGTCAAGAAGGATGTTGCTGAGGCTTTGAAGCCTTTTGAAAAGCACATCCATGGTGAAAGTGTTTCTTTGAGTGTTTAGGTTTATGTATATTATATTAATGGAAAGGTTCTAGTTATATGTGTGTAATTATGTATCTTGAGGTACTAAAGACTTTTATTTGTCTTAAGAAAAGCTAAGAAGTTGAAGATTTCAAAGTAATTGACATCACTTTCTATGGTTTACAAACAAGTCTATTTATCAAAAGTTACTAATATTTCTAGTCATCATTATTATGTATTTTACATGTCTATTCTAAATCGTAATCGTATAAATTTGTGCTATAGTCTAATTGTCATTTCTGATCCCTATCATCCTTTAACTTGGAAGATAATTCTGATATTGATGGGATGTTGACCCCAGCATCTTTGGTTTTTATCTCGTTTGCTTGAGGCAACTTACACGGAAGTGTATAGATAGGTGTCAGGGATGAAGCGGGTGTTGGCATTTGCTGAAAGAAGCTCGGCATCGTAGTGGAGGGACTTGAAGCCGCCCCACTCGGCACGTGTGGCACTATGTATTGAGAAGCGACTGGAGTGTTGAGTCCTTGTGGCGCTGTGTATTGTGAAGTGCTTGGAGTGAGTCCTTGTGGTGCTGTGTATTGTGAAGCGCTTGGGGTGAGTCCTTGTGGCGCTGTGTATCGTGAAGCAGTTGGAGTGAGTCCTTGTGGTGCTGTGTATTTTGAAGCACTTGGAGTGAGTCCTTGCGGTACTGTGTATTGTGAAGCGCTTGGAGTGTTGAGTCCTTGTGGAAAAACAGTGCTATTTGTGGAAAGTCTATGATTATAACTTTGGGGATTTGGATAAAATGCTGGATGAGCTGAAGGAAAACTTGAAATCGGAGTAACACGAGTAGTCATTGGCGAAATACCCGGTCGCATAGGTGTTGTAATTGCATCAAAGTATGGAGTAAATGCTTGCGTCTTGGTGTAACCTCCAGAATAGACGTTTGTGTTGAATTTTTGATTAGCTTCTGTGACAGTTGTGGCTAGTGCAAGATTTTCCGCAGTGGTATTTGCATCTACATCATTTGCAGCAATTGGAGTCTCTTCAAAAATTGAATCCGATGCTTCATTACCAACAAAGTCATCCTCTGCGACTGGGTCCATCTCTCGCGATAGCCTTAATAACTTTTTATATTCGGCAATAATTTCTTCGCAAGGAAACGTAACAAATACGTCACGATCGGTCTTGAGCATGTTGCCTTTGCCATTGAAAGTTATATCGATAATACCATTGAATAGATCTCGTTCAAACATTCTTTGGTCGGTATAAAGCGAACAATTTAAACGTTGTGAAATGAGATAAATTTTCATATCTGATTTATATCGTGGCCGAGCAACGACTTTTTTGATGAATAAGTTTGACGGAACATCATTCTTATTACCCAAGCTATAAAGCATTTCATCAAAAAACTCTGCCTCATCTATAAGCTTTAAATCACCTGGATGGGCAGTTTCTAATTTCAACACAATTGAGCCGTTATAATCATCTGTTGTTGACCTGGTGACTCTGATAAGCGAATATTCGTTGATTCCAAAGAGTAAATGGACAGCCGTATCCAATGAGTTAAAAGTAGCCAGTTCTCCCTTTGAAACCTTTTGAGCATCAACAAGGTTAAACAATTGCAATGTTTTATTCGAAACACCGTTCAAATCAACCAAATTATTATCGATGAGCTTGACCAGTTTCAGTACAAGAGATCTTTTCGAGTATTTTTTGAAAGACGAAGATGAACAAGTGGTACCCTCAACCACACCAATATCCGAATCAACAAAGATAGGATAAATTTCTTTCTTATTAGTGAAAGGAATCAAAGAGTGATAAAGGCTGAGCATATTGTTTGCCAATGTCAATTTCACTTTAAGTCCTGCTTCGAGTGACTTTACGTGTAATTTTGAGTTTGAAGGACTTGTATAAGTTTGATCTAATAAATGTGGACTAGGATTACGAGCAAGGTTTTGCTTTTTGGAGATTGATTTACGACGAATTGCCAATTTAACAAAATTTCTATCTTTAAGTAATCGTTTATCGATTTTCCAAGACCGAATTAGATGATCTTCTTCTTTAGTTGAAGATTGTATTAATTGAGGAATCGAGCTTGATGGGTCAGATGGGACATTCTTTTGAGACTCAAGGTTCAGTCCTGGGGTAGTTTGCTCTGTTTCAGGAGTCACAGAGCTGCTTGCAGATGAAAATGACCTCGAGATTGAACTTGAATTTGAATTAGAATTTGAAATTGAATTCGAATTGTTGACCAGCAATGTTGGTTTTTTGTAATTGCTCTCACCTTCTATTTCTTCTTCTTCATTTAATATCCCACGTTCAATCATACTTGAAGCGGATTGAAATTTCCTTTATAGATCCTCCTTCTTTTTCAAGTCAGTTACTTTTTTAAAGAAAGAGAAGCATATATAATTAAATTGCAAATGAATAAAGCTGCACGAATTTATCTTTAATTATTTCAAATTTGGGAGAGTGAGACAAAAACAAAGAAACTTTGTCTTAGAAACCTGAAAGGGAAAAAAAAAATATTTCACAAGGATACGATCAAACAATCAAATATTCTTTAATTTTCATGAGAAGATTTCGCCTAAAAAATTATGTATTCAAAGGAGATATGACATTGGTCGGCATTTTTTGTTCTTTAGATTTATTATTGAGGGATTAAGTTGTAATTCACAAAAACTTTTAAAATTGATTTTTGGATATTTTTATGCAATTGATCAAGTGACGCAATCCGTAGGAACTATTTTACTCAAAAACGGGAGGGGTTAAAAACAAGAGTCAATTAAAGATTGGCTTTTAGCAGAAATTAATTGTAGCCAATGCATTATATTTTGGCTTAATTGAAAATATTCTGCATGTCTCAAAAATTATTTGAATTTACGAACAAGTGTTTATTTTTATTTCAAAACAAGTTTTCATGCAGGAAATATGTCACGTAAAAATCTCACTCTAAATAAAAAAAATTTGTCCATCTCGGAATATTGTCGGTAAAATTTGCAATAGGAGGTATTTAACATTGGCTTACTTGTTAAAATTAAAATAGAAAGAGATAGATCTGTAAAATGCAGAAATGCAGAATAGGTTTAAAACAGTGGTTGAGTTAATTCGGCAAAATAGACTATAATCAATAAGTCCGTTGTTGTGTATCTTTTTAAGTAAGATCTTAATGCCACTTGTAAGTATCTCTTTTTTATGGGCGATTGACAAAGCCTCACTTCCGAAAAAATTCTTATACCCCTGGAACACAATACTGTTCAATTTTTTTTTTTGTGAAACCGAAACATGGTAACAATTGAGAAGAAAGTGAACATTCTCTTTTCAAAGATTTAGAGAACGTAACTTGATCCCGGTCAGCCAGCCGTCTAAAGACCCCTTGATCCAAAAAGCCTCTTAGAATATTACTTCTCTTTTCTCCCGACCAATAGCGGAGAAAAGTGATCACAAAGCCAAAACTGTTTTTATTATAGCACATCCAGATATTTTTTTTTTGAATTACGCTTGAGTTATTTATTTAAACAATAACGTACCAGCATGCAATGATTGACCAATTACGTTCCTGAGCCATGCTAAAACGGACACTAAAAAATGACCTAAAATGATCTTAATTTCTACAGGATGCAGCAAAATCGCTTTTTTCATGTCACAATTGATCATCATCACTTTCACATGAATTCAGTTATAAATAAACAATATTTGTGTAACATTTTTTTTCTTTTCGTTGATGTCGAAGCTTTCCTTTTTCGGTACCAAAAGGAGTACGTAACCGATCATTTGCAAATGCAAAATGCACATTCTTTATTGGAACTTTGAAAGAATTTTATATGAAAAATATCGTACAAGATTCTCATACCCCGTGTTGACTCGGGTTGAATAATACCACGGAACCATGCAATGAATTCGGATAAAATCAACACAATATCAATACGATTGAAAATTTAAATCGCTCAAAGTGTGAGACAAAGACACCGTGTTTTGTAAAGTCTAGTTTATAAAGCTTTGAGATTGTTTGTCGAAAATTTGAAAATGCATACTCAGTGATCTACTTCATAGATCACTTCGTTTATGAGTATGTACCACTTAATATTTACATTGAATATCTACAATGAGTATGAATTTACTGAGTATGTACTTACTAAGCAGAGAAAGTGACCTGAGTATGACTACCACTAAGTAAGACTACCACTTAGTTTGACTACTGAGTACGACTAAATAACTTTCTGTAAAATTCTACAAATATATAGCTTGACAGAAGCTTCCAGTGTCACGGACACCTCACGATTTGACAATATAAATCAAGCAGTATCGATCTATGAGATTTAAGGTTGTTTTTTCAGCAACTAAAGTGAAAAATTAGAACGAAATTGAGCTTGGAACTACGATTTTATTGATAGGTAATACACAAGTAGCAGGAGTCAGGACTTTCGATTGACAACTAGAAGAAAGAAATTGACTTTAAAAGAATGTTAGAAACCTCAGTTACGATGCCAAAATTATCGCTTTAAATTTCTTTTTGTGCTTCTTTTTACTAATTATATTCATTGATCCCCGTTTTGCAGTAATTAGTGTTCCAATTCCCTATATATATTGTGCGGCTAGCTTAATGTCTGCCTACTCAAACATCTGTTGTTTCTGTGGCTCAGTTGCTTTCACGATACTCACTATTGACTTTCGCTTTGGGGATCAAGGGCTAGAAAAAAAGAGGAGAACAAAAAGGGTGCCCTAGGAGATCGACACGAGATCCTCGGGTGAATTGAGGTTAGCTTCACTCCTCTTTCGCTCAACCTCTGCTTTCCTTGAAGAGCCCCAAATTTTGAAGAAAAGCATCGAGGGTATGTCGACTCGTTTGTTTGGTCCGGTGTATATAATGGTTCAAATATTATGGTTCTAATGGTAATTCGCGCGTCAATATGAAATTCACCAGCCCAATGAAAATCATCTTTAAGGCAACTTGTCCGAGTGGTTAAGGAGAAAGATTAGAAATCTTTTGGGCTTTGCCCGCGCAGGTTCGAATCCTGCAGTTGTCGTTATTTTTTGTGTCTTGTTCGGTATGCAATGAAATCACTCGAATCCCCTCGCATAGACCCAGTAAAATTTCAAATTCAGATTAATGATTTGAAGATCACTTCTATCTTACCAAATCAAGGCGTAGTTCTTAACATCGATCGTGAGGTTGATAATGATGAAGAAATGATTTTGGATATGGGGTAAAAGCAAGAATTTAAAAGAGAATTTTCATTATAGTGTTTTTGCCGTATCATTTTCTGTTTTGGGACTTTTACCATCTATTGCAGCTTGTTTTAATTATCAACAATTGGTTATTGGTATGTCTCCAATATCTTGGCTACTTGGTGTTATATTTGTTGCATGTGTTGCATTTTCACTTGCAGAAGTTGCATCTGCATTCCCCGTTAGTAGTGGTACTCCATATGCAGTTTCTCAATTGGCACCTCCAAAATATAAGGCCTTTTTAACTTGGCTTACATGTTGGTCAAATTGGATGTGTCGAATCACTGGTGCTGCTTCGGTCAATTATAGTGGAGCATGTATGATGTTTGCACTTGGAACTTTTAATAAGACTACTTTCACTTCTTCAACTGGTATGTTTTATGGTGTTACAACAGGTATTCAAATTTCTCATGCTATTTTTGCTTGTTTACCAACAAAGCATTTGGCACAATTTAATTCATTAGGAACAATTGCAAATATTTTATTTTTAACAATTGTTTTTATAATTATGCTTGTTGGAAATGATCGTATAAACAAATATAATGGTACAATTCTGAAATTTAATGATAATCAAACTGCTTGGTCGTTTACAAATATGACAGATTTCCCAACTGGAATAGCTACTTTGATGTCATTTTTAGGAGTTATTTGGAGTATCTTTATGATTCTCCATTCCATTTGGCCGAAGAATGTGCAAATGCATCTGTTGCGGCTCCAAAAGCGATTATTTTAACCAGTAGTGTTGGTGGTTTGGTTGGATTTATTTTTATGATTGCAATTTCTTATACTGCTGTTGATATGGAACAAGTTGCAGCAGACCCCCAAGGATAGGGTCAGCCTTTTGCTACATTTTTGACCCAACTTTTAAATAATAAATTGGTTAAAACTGCAACTTTAATGACAATCATTTCTTCTTATTTTATGGGTAGTTCTTGTATTCTTGCAGCTTCAAATGTTACATTTGCATATTCTCGTGATAATCTTTTCCCCTTTTCCAAATATTGGAAGATTGTAAATTCAAAAACCAAAACTCCAATCCTTGCAGTTTGGCTTAATTTTCTTATTGGTCAATGTTTATTACTTTTAATGTTTGCTGGTTCAACTGCAATTGATGCAATTTTCTCTGTTGGAGGTATTGCTGGATTTGTTTCATTTACAATGCCCACTTTATTAAAGATTACTTATGCTAGGAATTCCTTTAAACCAGGTCCTGTTAATTTAGGTAAATGGTCAACTCCAATGGGTGCAATTTCGGTTGCAATTGTTGTTACAATGATTCCAATCTTATGTATGCCAACCTTTAGTGGGAAAAATCTTAGCTTGAATTTGATGAATTGGACATCTGTTGTCTGTTTTGGTCCTTTATTATTAACTACTATATGGTTTATTTGTTCAGCTCATAAATGGTATAGTGGTCCAAAATCGAACCTTGATGAAGAAATAGTATCATATCAAGTCTTTGAAGGGAAAGAGCCGGTATATGTGGATGAAAAATCGGGTCCAAGTGTTTCATCATATTCCAAGAGTGATTAGTCCAGACATTTGATTTATTAGTTCTGTATCAGTTCTTTATCAGCTCCTCTTAATACAATAAATATACTACGAGAGGCCACCCACCCGAATGTAATAACTCAAAGTGTTTTGTCTTGTTTGAATTCTATATCAGTATTTGGGTCGCCAGCACACCACCTTTTTATGTGGGTATCGGCGATTGACAGTAATTTTCTTTAACATATGCTATTGTATTTCTACTCTATGGAGAATGGATTTGGTGAAGAATTTAGGAAGGAAGTGCGTATTTAAGCACACCTGCGGGTTTCGGGTAATTTGGGACTAACTGTGAGTCTACCCACTAAACCTCCTTGTTTGCATTCTCATGTATAAATAAAATAGTTTTTTAACACACAAAGATGCTAATTTTGAATTACATTCGAAAAAGCCGGTCTAGTATAGTGGTTAGTACACTTCGTTGTGGCCGAAGAAACCCAAGTTCGATTCCTGGGACCGGCAGTTATATAAATTTTTTGCGCACTCATAATCATAAGTTTATATTAACCGTAATAAATCTAGAATGTCCCGATTCAGTTCAGGCTATACAAACAATTTCTTGATTGTGGTGTCCATTTTCGGTTGATTCTTTTTCTCCTCCACAGAAGGCTGTGAAGGAGTGCATCAACGTCATCATGATTCGACTTTGAAATTTCTTTATAAGCGTCTATCGAACCTTCATTTAACATTTCGTTCAAATCTTTATTAAAATCTTCGTCAGACCGTCAAAGCTTTATCTTCAAAGATCGACAACACTCAAAACAACTCATTCACCAAAAACCTTAAAGGCGGATTGGCTGACTATACCCGGATTGTAAAGCAAAAAACTGAAGCTGCATTATATAAGATTCTTCAAGATCGAGTTTCAAATGATACGGTAAATAAATAATCGTCCATAACCCAAAACAACGTATGAACGCGTGTACACACCAAAACTTCCAAATTAGGCAGTCTGCGAAACTTTTAACCAAATCTTTAAATTCGAGCTCTGAGTTATAAATGTTCTACTAGTGATTTCCTTTTTCTATCCATTCAATATAGAGTATTTTTTTGGCTCTTAAACGAGCTATTCTATATAACCATAACTAAAAGTTAGAACCCGTGTTGATATTTCTATCTCTGACACCCAATTCACCGTTTAAGAAGTCATCGTGGGCCTTCTCACCCTTTCTCCAGAAAGTCCAGTTACCAGAACCTTCATACATGCTGTTTCTTCTTCTCTTAAAGTAGAACAATGCGGCAAGAATACCAATCAAAATAGAACCACCAACACCAACAACAACACCGACTACAATTTGGTTATTCTTCGAAAGACCACCGCTATTGCTACTCTTGTTGTTATTATTATTTGCCAGTGATGAAGGACTCAGAACAATTTGTGTCGAGGTAACAATGACAGTACGGCCATTAGTAGTCGAAGAGAATGTCGTGACAATATGTGAGGCGGAACTTGTTGTTGATGGAGACGAAGTTGATGAAGCTGTCGAAGAAGTTGAAGTGGTCAGATCATTTTGGGTACTAGTAGGTTCACTAGAAGTTGTATCACGAGAAGATGCAGGAGCTGTTGATGAAGATGATGACGATGACGTAGTTGTAGCAGGGACTACCGTGCTAGATGATTGAGTCAGAGACTGAGTCAGTTCTGATGATTGCGACAGCAGTGATATTTGTGACAGCAGTGACAGCAGAGTTTCTAATTCGGTTGAACTTGTTGAAGATACCAGACTAGATGTCGAAAAAGACTCCAGAGATGAACTGTGACTCACACTTGTAGTACTTAAGGTGGTAGTTCCAGACTCGAATCCTGGCTGAGTCAAAAAAACGCTTGTACTGTTTGTTGTTTCAGCTCTTTTATCTATACTTTGAATTTGTTCACCATAAAAATGTTGGCCAATCAAATCCCAAAATCCTTTTTCTTCTCCAACGTATTGGTCAGCACTACTTTGAATTCCTTCTTGTAACATTGGTTGGTCTTGTTGATACTTAGCATGTTTAGTTGAAGAGTTTAAAAAGATAAATACTGCTGCGGCACCAAAAGTAACAATAGCTAACCGTGCCAATCTTAAAGTCTGAACATTTCTGTCAGTAGATTGTACATCACTTTGCTTCTCCATGTTGAAATATCTTAAAACGAATGTTAAAAGGACCTCTTTCCTTCACTTTTTTTGCTTTGGTTTGAAACTTTAAAAGATGAAGTACTTTGTTATATATATAATTTTTAACTATTTTTAATATTCTGTGTTTTTTTCTTTTTTTAAAAATTTTATCGTCAAAATTTGTGAGCCAAATTTTATTTTTCCAAATCGGTTTTTTTTTGAATAGAGATTTTTATTAAAGATGGCTTATTTAGCAATTGCTCTAGTATTTGATTGGTGTAGAACATGGATATAAAGTCAGTATCAATGTGATAGAGACATCGAATTAATGCCTTTGATCGGGCATTGTGTATGTTCAAATGGGCGGTGCTATGTTACGCCTAGACCGTTGGAAGGAGTCATTGCATATCGGCCCAAACGGTCGGCTTATGTAATCTCGAAGCATAATTGAAAACATCAACAAAACAAAACTCGAATTAGACAAGTCGCGTCTGCTCCACACGTGACTTGATGGAGAACCCGACGGTACTCAAAGAAATATAGCGTTAAGAGCTTCATCGATACACATTGCTTCTCTGTCATACTTTTATTTTTTTTTTTCGTATGTGTTGTCAGTTGAAAGTACACGCACACATGTTTTTTATTATATTGTTCAACGTCTTATGTGTGATACAAGCCTCCTACCGATACTACGCATTCTGAGTTGATTACTGTCAACAGATCCTGTACATACCACTTGTTTTAACCGCAGCACAATCGATGTAAACTTATCTAAAAAAAACCTGACTGGTTACGTAATCATTTTGATTTTTCACGTAATCTTCCTCGATTGGTAATCCAAAATCAGAAGCTTGACAAACGACACAAAGAAATTTCGAGAAGATTCGAGTCTCCTCAATTTTTATAACGGATGCAAAATTTAGTGGCAAAATTTATATGGATAACCTGACTTTTTAAATTACAGTGGAGTATAAAAAGGTGATATATATTTGTAAAATTAGTGTAGACTTTATTTATCTATTATCAATCAATTAAAACTCTAAACTATTATGTACGCATTTCATCCTAATACTCCATTTGTTCAAATGAGAGAAAGTGATTCGTTCTATGACATTCTTGTCACGAATCCTATTGACGCTAATTCCTATGAAGTAGTTGCTTTTAAGGCACCAGACCATATTAAGTTGGTTGTTGAAGGTGATTCAAAAAGAACGGGTTTCAATGTTAACAACATCGATGTTAACAATATATCAATGCTGATGGTTTCCAATTTGCTCTCTATCCGTGTTCCAAAGCTTGTTGATTCTAGAGCCGAAAGAATACAGAAAGAAAAAGAAAGAAGGTTCAGAAAGGTTATGGAAGAAAAACGCAAGAGAGAAGCAAAGCAAGAAGCTAAAGAAGCAAAGTATGAAGCTAGAAAGGCCAAGCACGAGGCTAAAGAACAGGCCTATCAATCACAATTCAATCCACGTACACAATTTCCAAACGCAGAAGGTTTTGCTGCTTTTAGTGATTTTTTGAACGGTTTGGCCGGAGCTTTTAACGTTGATCCTCGTAATGGCATGAATAGTAAAGGTGGCCCATTCCATTGTGGTCCTGCTTTCGAATATGCTGGTAAAACTGCTGAAGCCTTTAAGGACGCCGCCCAAGTCGTTGCTGATAATGCGGCTGCTACTGCGGCTGCTGCTGCCGGTGCTGCTGCAGCTGCGAGTGCTCGTGCTGGTCGTACTGGTTCGAGCCCCTCTTCATCTTCCAATTCAACTGCATCATCTGATACGGGTGCTGGAACCCCACCAAGTTATAATGAGAAGAAATATGACATTCCTGAAGTTATTTTTGATATCATCAACGGCAAAATAAATCCATTTGATTCGGAAAAGTCTGATGACCACGATGCTGAACGTAGGTACGAGGCGGAATTAAGAGCAGCTCAAGAAGCTAGCAATTTTGAAGCCATAAAAGCAAAGAATCTCGCCGATTCCCAAAAATCGAAAACAAATCGCGATAATGCCGAGTGTGTAAAGCGTGCTAATGAAAGGGCTACTGCAATTCATGAAGCGGAAGAACGACAAAAAATTAATGAAAGAATTAGAGTAAGAGTCGAAAGAGAAAAGCTTGAAAGAGAAAAGCTTGAAAGAGAAAATCTTGAAAGAGAAAAGCTTGAAAAAGAAAGTACTGAAAAAGAGAGATATCAAAAGGAAAAAGCTGAAAGAGAAAGAGTCGAAAAAGATAATTCTGAAAGAGAAAGAATCGAAAAAGAAAACGCTAAGAAACTTGTTGAATCTGAACTCAAAAAAATTGAAAAGTTTAGAGAAGAAGAGTTTAAAAAGATTGTTGAATTTAGAAATTCGGAATTGAAAAAGATTGAAGAAGCTAGAGAAATCGAAATAAAGAAAGTTGAAAAGTCTAGAGAAGTAGAATTGAAAAAGATCGAGGAGGCTAGAGAAAAAGAATTCAAAAAGATTGAAGAAGCTAGAGCTGCATTGGAAAAGAAAATTAAGGAAGCTACTGATGCTCAAGCCGCAATCGAATCTTCTATTTCTTCACAAATGGAAAAGTTAAAAAACACATTTCTCGAATTTCAAGATCGTTCAACTATCGCTGAGCCTCTAAATGAAGAAGCCGTCGACGAAGATTCAGTAGATAATGACGATAAAGAAGGTGAAGAGCCAAAGGTGTATGGTGTTTTCGGGTTTGGTGACGAATCCGAGCGCCCAGGATCATCAAGTAAGGATTCTATCGCTTTCAGTAGGAATTTTCATAATTTAAATGACGGTGAGGAAATTATCAAGGCAACGAGCTTTGAAACAGCAGATGATTTTGAACTTGGTGAATCTGACTCTACAACTCCCAACTCTAGCGGTCCTAGTTCTCCCTCACCTTCACATTCGTTGAAACTGGCATTAGGTGAAGATGGGGACGAAGAATTTGTCATTGTAAGAAAGAAATTTGGTGATGATAAAAAGTGAAAGATTTTTTGAAATTTTAGTTTAATTTGTAATGAAATTGGAAAATATGATGAAATAAAATAACTATTATTGTAGATATTGATGAAGTTTAGGAATTCTTAAGAAAAATAAGTTAAATAAACGACTCCTTGTTTGCATTCCCTAATCTTGCTTGGTCAACCACCGTAAGTGTATTAGTTGAAGAAGTGGTAACTTTGATTTTTTTTCGCAGCCATTTTTAATATTCCTTCAACTACCGATGATATTTCAAAGAGTAGATAAATTCAAACGTTTATCGTATTTTGGTTTTATTAAAGTTCTTTCCCTCCACGTCATGGTTCTTAGGTGCGTTTGATCGCATAGAGAGCTCCTTTGGGGCTGTACTTTCCATGCGAGTGTACTTCTGAAGACAGGAGTTTGCACAAATAGATGGCTACTTTGGGGCTCAACTTTCCCCCTCGAATTGAAGTTTCGGGTATAACTGAATTCAAACAAGCTCATTATTTCAATTGAAGCTACGTTTTCGAAAAATTATCGACTTTTATTGTGCGTTGGAGTTGCCAAATATTCGATGCTCGCATTGAAGAATATTTTTTAAAAAGGCATACAATAAATCAAATATATACCCATCGTTTTCCACAAAGAATGATTAAGGATTATGCTTTTACTTTATACAAATGAGTTCCGATGATCCGCTATCATATAATATGATAGGCAAGACAATGACTTTGAAACCATTTGATTTCTTCCTTGAAACATATGGGTCTCCGCCAGCAGTAATTAAAGCCAAAATGAAACAAATAACGAAGTTAATGACACATGCACAATACCTGTATCTCTGGCGGTTTTCAAAGAAGTATCATGATAGAAGAAGGCATCATCCTTCTAAAGTGAAGCCCAGAAGAGCACCGAGCCCCTTGCGACGCCTTATCACGTTCGACGATTAGTCTATCATAGTTATTAGTTAAAGATCTATTTTCAACTCAAAACAATAAATGACTTTTTCCGTCAATTCTAATTCAAGTTCATCAATTAACTAATTGCAGCCATTAAAAAGTGTCGCGACATAACGCAAAAAAACTTGTACGAAATTGCTTCCCGACGCAGCAAGTAAATTAAACTAATCTATTCTAGTTATTTTTTAACAAGTATAATATAAAATGTCAAAATCAATTGCTATATTTGGTGGAAATGGATTCTTAGGAAGAAAAATATGTGAAGTTGGTATAAGATTAGGATGGAACGTTACTGCCTTTTCAAGATCAGGGATAGCACCAGTAAATCAACCATGGGCACAAAAAGTGAATTGGGACAAGGCAAATATTTTGGATCCTGAACTGTATAAAGGAAAATTGGGGGAATTTGATGCTGTTGTACATTCTATTGGTACAATGTTTGAAAATCAATCTTATAAGAAACGAATGAATTCTAATTTTAATGTTCTTAATGAGTTTCAGTCATTATTTAACAATTTAAAAGGTTCTAATCCGATGGAGAAGAATCCAAATATTACATATGAATCTATACAACGAGATTCTGCCGTCTTATTGGCAGATGCATTCATAAAAGCTAGAGAAGGAAAAGAAATCAAACCAGCATTTGTTTATATATCAGCCGATAAACAAATTCCAATGATTCCATCCGAATACTTGACGACAAAAAGAGAGGCTGAATTTGAATTATCTTGTAAGGAAGAATTAAGACCTATTTTGATGAGACCAGGAATCATGAATGAAGAACACAAGGGTGCCCCAACTTCTAGAGATGTTCTTACGGGATTGATCAAATTGGGTTATAATGTTAAGAACTGTACTTTAGGTCCAAACTATTTGAATGAATTGATTAGACCTGTTGTTTCGACCGAAACTGTTGCTTTAACTATTTATTCCAAATTGGATGATGCAAATTTTAAAGGAGTTGTAACTCTTGATGAAATTTACGAAAAGAAACTTCCCTTCCATTGAAGTCATAGTCATGTATATATTAAAGTTTAAATAGTCATGTTAACTAAAAATAGTATAGTCATGTTAACTAAAAGTAGATTAAAATTAAAAGTAGTATAGATTATAATGTTATATTAGACATCTGTTGCAAGTCTACTTTGCATACCTTGTAACCAAGTGATATCAACATCTTCCAAATCAGAGTCTGCTGGAACTCTAATTGATTTTTGTTCAATTTGTATAGATTTAAGACCTGGAACATAAGTAATACCATCTTGAATAATCTCTTTTAATTCAGGTTTTGGCTCTTCTTTAACTTCCTTTTTCAATGGAGTCCACCAAAAGGCAGGGTACTTTCTAATGATGTTACCAGTGATACATGCAACACAAATGATAAGTACTGAAGAAACTAATTGAACAGGTAAATACCACCAACTTAATTCTTGAATTTGTGTTTCAATCGAAGGTAACAAGGCAGAAGCACCAGCAGGTGGATGAACACAATTGAAGATGCTCATCACTACAGAAGCTACACCAACACTAAGTGCACCACTTGCCCAATAATTGTCACGACCAGCTTGACTCAACAGAAACAACTTTTGAATACAAATCCCAACCAATGAAGAGAGAAAATGGCCCATCAAAATGGCTCTTGGTTGTGCTAATGGAGCAGATGAAGCATTAAAACAAAGAATAGCAGTGGCACCATAACTTGCAATGATAATTGGTGCATGATGTGAAGTAAATACTGTATTACTTTTAAAAACTCCCTCCAAAAGAGCAATACCAACAAATGATGAAACAAGTATTTCAAGCCAAATCCAATAATCGGACATTGGTTTTGGTTGGTGTCCACCCAAAAGTCTTTTTAATGGGAATGGGAGTTTATGTACAAATGATGGGGGGACAATTGGATTTACCACATTGTCAATTGTAAATTTGAATACCATGATTGATTTTTGATTATTCTATAAAGATTATTCTAAAGGTTATTGTTGTTTATTTATAGGATTTTATCTATAGTGAAAAATTATAGGTCATGTTGTCAAAATAAATCTATACTCTGTGCATGTTTGGTCATCTTCTTAAAGTGAAATTTTCGCTTGCAGTTTGTTACGGAATTCATGCAAGAATTCCGAATCGTTTACATCAAATATTGACTCTGATAAGCAAACAGCCACTTCAATGACCAGAGTCAAAGAGAATAATTCTGACTCCTACAACTGGTTTGACAGCTAGGAACTATGATCGGTTCAACTTAAATATACTAAAGTCTCTTTAGATACAAATATTCGCGCGGAAATCTTTAACCGCGCCTCTACGGAGAAACGGGCATAATATTTAGAGTATGTTAAGTAGCCAAAATAGGCAAAAAAATATTTTGAGCTTTGATCGTGTTGGTTATCGTTATCGATCAGTGGGAAAAACTCTTTAAAAGCATACACAATGTATAGTACCGTCGTTGCATATTGGGTTTGTGGAGCAAAATAAATTTCGGTGAAACGCATCGAATCCTCGGAGTTCTCCTTTGAGCTCAGAGTCAATAAGAAGCACTCAGTGTGATACGTAAGCAACCGGATTTATGATCTGGTGGTTTTGCTAAGTATGAAATTTCATGAATAAGCACATTGATTGGTCGATCTATTAAAGAGTCAAAAAGAAAGCTTTGACTCCGTAAGTGAGAAAAACAGCTATGACTCTGTTACATTCTTTGTTACAATTTAAATTTCTATTATTTGAGTAACTATGTAAAATGATTAAAGAATTAACTTTGTAGAAAGACCCATTAAATGATAAAATCCGGAATAAACTCGTAGGAAAGCCCGGCTAAAAATAAAACAATAAAAAACACGAGCCAAATAATCACAATAATTTAAACAACATAACCACTATAACCCATTTGTTGACCACGCTTAGAAATGTACTTTCTAATTTCATCACCGATAAAGACAGTACTACAAAGTAATGTCAAATGAACCAAATCAGAGAAGTAGAGTGCTTCTGTTTGAAAAATGGCTTGGAAAAATGGTACATAAATTGCACATAATTGACCAATTAATGATCCCAAAACTGCAAAATTAAACATTTGATTGGTAAATCCTAATTCAAAAATCGATTTTGAATAATGACGACAAGATAAAGCATTAAACATATCGAATAAAACAAAACATGTGAAAGTCATTGTAGTATCTCTAGCAGTGATTTCATTATCTTCAGATTCCTTAATAAAAACATATAACGTACCTATGATAATAACAACTGCACTTTGCAAGACTCTTTTAATCACTTGTTTTGTCAAAATCTTAGCATTACGTCTTCTTGGTGGTTGGGCCATAACTTCTTGATCAACAGGTTCAACACCCAAAGATTGAGCTGGTGGACCATCCATCAAAATGTTAATCCATAAAATTTGCATGGCATTCAATGGATTTGGAAATCCAAATAATGTAGCCAAGGCAATCAAAGTTAATGCAGCAATAGATGTTGATAATTGAAAAGTAATGAAATTTTGAATATTATAAAAAATACCTTTACCTTCTTTAATTGAATTTAAAATAGTTGAGAAATCATCATCTGTTAAAACCATATCAGCTGCTTCTTTAGCAACATCAGTACCATTCTTACCCATGGCAATACCAATATCAGCCAACTTCAATGCTGGAGCATCATTGACACCATCACCAGTCATGGCAACGACATCACCTCTTCTTTGGAAAGCTTTAACAATCGAAACTTTGTGTTCAGGAGTTGTTCTAGCAAAAATAGAAACATTTGCAATTATAGCCGAAAGTTGTTCTTCATCTAAATGTTCAATTTGATCACCAGTAATAACCGAGTTTTCTGTGGTAACAGGTATACCAATCTGTTTTGCAATACTAATTGCTGTTGTTGGAGAATCACCAGTAATCATAACAACATGAACACCACTTTTCATCAACATAGAAATAGACTTACTAACATTTGGTCTTGGAGGATCCTTCATACCAACCAAACCACAAAAAATCAATTCAGTTGGTTCAACAGGTTCATCTTTTTCAGTATAAAGTTTCTTATTATTTCTAGCCAATGATAATACTCTTAAACCTTCATTAGCTAAATCATGAGATTTAGATAAAATGATTTTTTTAATATCTTCATTCAAAATTTTAGCTTCACCATTAGCATCCAAATATTTAGTACAAAGATTTAAAATTATTTCAGTTGCACCCTTTGCAAAAGTTTCTGCCTTACCAATATCACCACTATGAGCACATACAGCCATATACTTTCTGTTTGAAGAGAAAGGTAATTCGTAAATTTTTTCTTTTGAACCTCTATTATCTTCCAATTTAAAATGTTTCAAAACTTCAACCAATGCAATATCAGTAGGATTACCAACAAATTTTTCATTTTCTGAAGAATATTTGGAATTATTACAAATGTTGCCAGCTTCAAGGGTTTTAGCGATATTATTTGTTAAATCATGCTTTGGTTGAGTACTATGAAATTCATTATCATGAAAATCTTCCAATTTCATGTAATGAGTATCATTTGGAAGATCAAAACACCATAATTTAGTAATAGTCATATGATTTTGAGTCAAGGTACCGGTCTTATCCGAACAAATTACAGAGACACTACCCAAAGTTTCAACACTTGGTAATCTTCTAACAATAGCTTTTTGACGAGCCATTCTTAACACACCAAGAGCCAAGGTAACAGTGACAATAATAGGTAAACCTTCTGGAATAGCGGCAACAGCAAGTGAAACCGAAATTTGGAACATATCCAACCAAGAACGACCTTGTAAAACACCTAAAAGACAAATGATACCAATAACAATGAAACTAAAAATAGACAAATCTTTACCCAATTTATCCATTGCATTTTGTAATGGAGTTTTTGGTTTTTCAATTTGACTCATCATTTCGAAAACAGCACCAAATTCTGTCTTAGAAGCAGTTGCAACAACAATACCAGCACCATGACCATCACGAACCAATGTACCCATAAAAGCAATCGAGTTTCTAGTGGTTATTGGTGGTAAATCACCACCACCAACCAAGGTTGCATTTGTCTTTCTAACAGGGCGATTTTCACCAGTCAAATTACTTTCATCGATGGTTAAATGAGCAGCCTCAGTAATTCTAATATCTGCGGGTATTCTATCACCTTGTACAAAGTGAACCAAATCACCAGGAACCAAGTTCAGTGCTAAAACAGTCGAAGTTGAACCATTTCTGGTCAATCTAGATTCGGCCGGAACCAACTTATTCAAAGCTTCCAATGATTTTTCAGATCTATATTCTTGTACAAACCCAACACTGACAACAATTGTTATTGCCAAAGTAATTGAAATCGCGTCATCGGTGTTACCCATCCAAAAACTGATGACAGCAGAACCAATCAATAACAAGATGAGAGGGTCTTCGTAAAAACTTGATATAAACTTCAAGAAAATATTTTCTTCATCATCATCGTTCAATTCATTGAGACCATGGATTGATCTTCTGTTAATAACGTCTTGATTATTTGATAACCCTACCCTTAAGTCTGTTTGAAAATCTGCTACTGTTTCTTCGACCGATTTGGAACAATATTTAGCTGAAGGAGTATGGCCACGACCCAAAACTCGGATCTTTTCTTCAAACGGATTCTCACTCATTCCTTTTCTTTAATAGCAATGATAAGAAGCTCGCTAATTTTTTTGGTTGTAGAAATCGAGATCAAAGTTGACACGAGTTTATAGAAGGAAATTTATTTATATTGAAATTTACAATTTTGATTTTTCAGCCTATTGTTTTCGCGCTTTAGCTTGTTGAGCTTGTAACGACAAATGTCAAATGTCGTTTTACGATCAAATGAATCGTACTTCTGAGGCTTATTATACCTTGTATTAATAGACTATTAATACTAGAATTATAATGGGGCTTTTACATAATGAACTAGTAAGATGACTTCGAATGCTCATATACTGTAATAGCGCGGAATTGGCTCTCATTAATTTTGATTTTTTCTGGTGGGACGTTTGCGGCAACTGTCGCTATTCAAACACTGCCCCGCCCATGCGTAGCGAGAAAATGGGCTTAACTACGGTATCGCGGCTCATTTGGTGAATTACATAATATCTATTAAATTAAATGCCATCTATTGTTTCTAAGGCAGCTTTGGTCAAACGGTTCATAACAGCGAGACCTTGGTTTGTTTCATCTATACCTTCGACAAAAATCAAGTCGACTTTTAATTCATCAACATCTCTTAGCCATTTAAACAAATTTTGAGAAATTTCCGCCCCATTTGAACCCAAATCTCTTTCTGCTGTTGCATTCGGTACAATACCATTTATAAAATGTTTAGATTTTAACACCGCTATCTTGGTTCGATTAGTATCGATCTTTTTTTCTTTGATATACTTTATCAATGCTACTTTACCATCGCCACAGTTGATGAATAATACGACTTTAGCATTTGGTGAATAATGTCTATATTTCATACCAGGAGTACGAACAGGTTCGAGTTTACCAGCAGTTTTTTTGGCCAATACCACTTGTGACCAAGCATCAGACAGTTGTTTAATTTCTTCTACTGATACACCACCTGGTCTCAATAACATTGGTGGGTTTACAAGACCATCGACAACCGTTGATTCAACTCCAACATCACAAGCTCCGCCGTCTATAATATATGGGATTTTACCCTTTAAATCGGTAAAAACGTGTTTGGCTAAAGTTGGGCTTGGTCTTGTCAGTGCGTTTGCAGATGGAGCAGCTAATGGGGTATCGCTTATAGCTATCAATGCTCTAGCTACAGGATGCAGTGGGATTCTAACGCCAAATGTCAATTGATTTGCAGTGACTAATTTTGATATAGGTGAACCTTCATGAATAGGCAATAAGATTGTTAATGGACCGGGCCAAAACTTATTTATTAATTCATCATAAATTTGGGGAATTTGATAATTGGATGGTAATAATTTTCTCTTTAATTGTGAAACAGATGATACATGAACAATCAAGGGATTATCTGAAGGTCTATTTTTGGCTTTGAATATAGCTTTTACGGATTCGTCATTTAATGCAGATCCTCCCAAACCATAAACTGTTTCTGTTGGGAAACCAACAACGTTTGAATTTTCAACAAGCTCAGAAGCTGCAATTTTTAAGTTGATTTCAGTTTGAAGGTCTGATATCGATAATTGATCATTTTGATCGAATTTTATGCTATGAATATCGACAGGTAATATCTTTGTGTCGAAATGATGTGTCTTTAGACTCATTTTCCTTCTAAGTATATGATGTTGTAAAGGGATATTTCTTTTGATAAGAATCCTCATCACCTATCACATCATCTCTCGCAATTTTTTATTTTTTTGGCTACCAAATCACTCAATGAGTCATGTGACTCCATTAAGTATAACTAATCAAGTATAATGTTTTAATATGTACAAAACTAACTAATCAAATAGATTTTCATATTTACTAATCAAATACAATATTTTCAGTAATTATTTTCTTTTCATCATCAGATAAATTTTGATAATAATTTTGAAAATTACCGAGATTTTTTGATATACAATCTTTAAAAAATTGGATCAAAATTTTTAATAAAGTATCATCACTAAATTGATCTTCAATTTCATTATCTTCATTATCTGATTCAACATATGATTTTAATTTTTCATAATTAGGCACCCCAATATCTTCCATATCTTCCCAACCTTCATTATCTCCGTCACTCTCTTCATCATCTTTCTCTGGTAAATAGTCATTTGCATTAGGTTGTTGGCATTGGAAATCAAGTTCACCAATTAAAAGCTTCAAGATTTTAAGAGGTGAACTGATTTGTGTATATTGATCTGGCATAGCTTTAGACATTGATCTTGTACGAATCAAATCTCCTTGGTAAGGAATTATATCACCATTAACAATCACTGCTTCAACACGAGGATCATTCAAAGTGAAAATCTTTGCCAATGCCAAAGAATTTTGTTTAATTTTTTCATAACCTCTAGTAACTTCAAAAGATTCAAACCATATTGGTAAAATCAATTGTAATCCAGTTTGAATTTGATTACTAATTGGTTCAAGAATTTTTGTTTCATTAGATAAAAAATCAATCATTTCAATTGGATTATTTAAAATCAATTTGGTAAACACTGTAATCAAATTTTCAATAGTAATAGTTGCCTTTGCAATCAATAATCTTTTAACTGTAGCTTCTAATATTTGAGATAAATATTCACTACTTAAATAAGATTGGAATTGTTCGATTAATGAAGCAACTATATTCCCACAATTTAATGCTGCACTATCTGATAATTCTGGTGATAAAAATTTTGAAACAATAGTTAATAAAGAAGTCATACCAGTTTCCTTTGTATCAGGATCAACATAATTCAAAAATAACTTTGAAGCTTTTTTTAACATATTATTAAAAACTTCACCTCCACTTTGTAAAATTTCATTATCAAGGGTAATTAATAATAATTTATGTAATGCAGGGAAAGTATAATTAAAAATTTCAGATGGGAATTCTTCACTTTCATCTTTAATTGGTACAGAATTGATTATTATACTTAAAAGTTCTAATGATAAATATAAATCGGATGAATATTCGACATTTCCTTTTTGAATTTCTTTATTAGTTAAATTTATAATTAATGGTAATGCCTTTTCACAACTTAAAAGATAATCATTCAATGAGATTTGCTTCAATAAGTAACTTAAACTTTCTGTAGCATCAGCAACCAATTGAACGTTTGAAGAATCTTTAAATGAAATTTGGAAAATTAAATCAATCACATTAATATCATCTTCAACAATCACTTTTGATGCGAAAAGTGGATCAAAATTAATTGAAACAGAAATGGCTTCTAACAAAATAGGTAAGCCATCTTCTTCACTATCTTCAATTAATACTTGAATTAATTTGAAGATCTTAAATTGAATATCATTTCGAATATTATTTTCCAATAATGTTCCAAGATCAATCAAATTCTTATATAATGTACAACTAACCAATGCACTTATTTTAAAAAATGCATTTTTTTGATCATTACTTTCAAATGCAAATTGAATCATTTCAATAAAACTTTTAATTCCAAAAGTTTTGATTGATAATTTACTTTCATATTTTTCAAAAAATCTAGGTAATAATAAAAATGATCTTGAAATAATAAAATGTGAATTTTGATGATTTATTTGATTAGTTAATAATTGTAAAATTTCCAGTAATGAAAAATCCTTGTTAATTATTTCTGAATCTTCATTCATAAATAAACTTTCTAAAATGAAAAGAAAAGCTTCTTTAATTTTCCAATCTTCAACATTTAATAATTGCTTAATAATAAATTCAAAAATGATTTGACAATCTGATTCATTTAATTCAGATAATAATTCATTGATTGAATCACGTACTCCATTGGTTAAAGATAATCCAGTAATACTCGTAACAAACAGATTGATATCATCTTCATAATCTTGGATCAACTCATTTGGTAGAATTGTTGAGTTAATCAAGTTACTTAAAAATTGATTGATATCAATATTTTCAAATATTTTAATACTATGTTGAATCAATAATATAATATGTAAAATATCATTCATAAAAATAATCAATGTTTTAGAAGGATTATTTAAATCTTGACTTTGAATAAAATTAAAACTATTTTCTTGACCATCAATAACTTGAATTTTATAAATATTGGTATAATTATTGAAATCTGATAATGCTAAATTTAAAAACAATTGTTTAACTTGAATTGAAATTTTTTTATTAAAATTACCAATCAAAGTTGAAACTGTTTTATAAATAAAAGATTTGAAATTTAAATCAACCAAATTAATTTGATTATTTTGAAATGAATCTTGTTGTAACAACTTTGCAAATAATTCAAGTATTGAATTAACATGTTGATAAACAAAGGTTTTACGATTTTGATCATTGAACGCTTCTGGACTTTGTAAAATAGCCAATATACTTTGATAAAGTTTCAACCCACAAGTTTTGATATCAGTATCTACATCTTGTCTTGAAAGTAATTTTGAAAGATGGTTAATCACTTCATTACCAATTCCACCTTCCCAGAATTGTTCTTCTGTAACCAAATCATCGAATAAATCATTCAATACCGTCAACGCACCAATCATTGCATTCTTATCTTCGAAATTGGCTGTCAGGTTATATAATTTATTCAATAATTCAGGCCATTCATCTGGATAATCAGCAGATGCAATTTGAACAATTGTATAAGCACTTGCACTTCTAATTTTTGAATTAGAAGATGTGGTTGATAAGTCCAATAAGCTATTTCTAATCACTTGCTTCAAGTCCTGATTGATTGGAGGGCCTGTAAAGGAAGGAAATGCAATTGACCAATATTTAGGAACCATTCTTTTTAAATGAATTAAACACGCTTGTTTAATATCGATTGCGAGGTCTTGATTCAATGCCAGTTGGATCAAAATAAATGCGGCATTCGATGGGTCTTTGGCCAACAATTCATTGAATTCGATTTCAGCTGATATTCTAACATTATTATCAGGACTGTTCTGACTTTGAATTAAGGTCAAAATTTGTGACATCATAGTGTTTGAAAGAATAAAGTAAGAAAATTTTAAGAAAAAAAAATAGTATACGCGTTTAAAATAAAATTGTATGATCATATTACTTCTCCACCCTTAAGAATCATGTCACCAGTTTATGAAGCATTAGAAGAGATCAGACAGCCACTTTCTCCACAGGAATTACTAATCTTAAAGAATCAACTTGATTCGGAGCAACCAAATCCATCTCCACAATCCGAATTCAATTATGCTTGGGGGTTGATCAAATCAAATCAACATAAATATCAACAAGAAGGAATCATCATATTACGTAAGCTATATAAGGATGATCCTTCAATGAGAAGAGAATGTTTATATTATTTAAGTTTAAGTTCTTTTAAGACTGGTGATTATACTAGTGCAAGACAATACATTGAAGTCTTATTAAAAGATGAGAAAGATAATCAGCAAGCTTTAACCTTAAAGCTGGCTATCGAAGATAAAATAACAAGGGATGGATTAATTGGAATTGGTGTTGCTGGTGGAGCGCTTGCAATTGGTATTGGTATTTTAAGTGCTGTTTTAAGAAAAAAACGTTAGTAATTATTGATCAGGAATCATATATAGTTTAATTTTAAAGAGCGATTTAAATTAAGAAAATTTTTAGATTAGATGAGATGACCAATTTAGGTAACAATGTTGCACAAGTGGTGATTAATGAATTTAACAAATTGAATATCAAGTCTGGAAAGCCAACTATACGAAGTAATGGTATAAAAGAATGGACTGTTTTAGCAGGAATTGTGGCTATTATAGATAAAGATACTTCACAAGAGATATTCAATATATGTTTTGCAACTGGTGTCAAAAGTTTACCAAATAAGTATAGACAATTTTCAAATGGATTATTTATACATGATTTACATGCAGAAATATTAAGTTTACGATTATTTAATTGGTATATATTAGATGAGTGTTTTAAAATGCAAGTTGATGGTTACAGATCAACCTTGTTTGAAAAAGATGGAGCCAAATTTAAAGTGCGTAAAGGGGTCAAGTTTGCCATGTTTATAAGTGAGCCACCTTGTGGGGATGCTTCGATGAGTATAATTGCAGAAGCACAACCAGATTCGAAAGAATGGGAGGAGCAAGAACAAAAATCACAAGATTCACAAGACTCACAAGGCCCACAAGACTCACAAAATCGTAAAAGACAAAAGGTGATTAGAGGTCGAGAATTCTTTAACAAGTTGGGAATAGTGCGAACAAAACCTGGAAGATCAGATAGTCTAATTACTTATAGTAAATCATGCTCGGATAAATTATGTCTTAAGCAATTGACTGGAATAAACAATAGTTTTACAGCCCAATTATTTGAAACTCCAATTTTTTTGGATTATTTAATTATTAATGAATCTAAATTCAATTCTACTGATTTCAATAGATGTTTTAAACGAATTTCCAATTATCATAACTTACAGTTTGAAACTTTCAATAATGGCAATGATTATGAATTTTACAAACCAATTGAAAATGAAAGTGTTCCTAGTCAATTATCCTTACTACACATCATACCTCTTGATAAAACACAAGTGTTGAATAATGGAGTTAAAAATGGTGCATTTATTAAGAATAAAGCTCCAAAAAAAAATGGTGAAAGTTTTATTTGCAATCAACAATTTTATAAGAAATTTTCCAAAATAACAACAAGTCAATTTATGACATATAATGAGTTTAAAAGGTCGAATTTAAAGAGAGAAGAAATGAAAAAAAAGGGGAAATTAATTCTTAAAAATTGGGTGATTAGTGATTGTGATGATTTCAACCTTGATATTTCATTAAAATAATCTAATTATCTATAAGTTTGGTAGTTTCTGGTAGTTTTGATACTTTTCTACTACTCTGAATCAGATGCAGTGGCTTCACCATCATTGGATGAACCATTTTGAGGCCCGAAATCTTCCAATTGTTCATCATGTGGAGTCTCCATAGTGATTGCATATTCAGCACTTTCTAATAACCCCCTCAATTTTGCATTTTCTGAATGAACATAATTTATAGGCTTTAAGTTAAATTTATCTGTAATTCTTGGATCCGAACCAGCGTCCAATAAATTGTCAACGACAAAATAACCATGTTCAAGCTCTTCTTGACAATATTGAACTGCAAAATGTAATGGAGTAAAACCTTCATTATTCTTAGGATCAATTTCAACACCTTCAATATCTAAAATGATATCTATAAATTCCCAATTACCCATTTTACATGCAACATGTAAAACAGAATTATTAGTGATCACTTCTTTAGTAGTGTTTATTAAATGTGATAATCTTTGATTATCATTATTCAATTCGACTTTAATGGTCAATAACAATTCGGTGTTATTTCTTCTAGCACATTCCAATAACTGTTCGGAATATGATGCCCCTTTCTCAGCGTCTTCTGTCATTGTTAAAAAGTTATTTATAATTGGTTGAGTGGAGAAAAAAGTCACTAAAATTACGTCGGTTAGTGATCTAGAGCGCTTTTTTTTTGTGCTTATTGCTTACTTATACATTGCCACTTAAAAAGTTTAAAGTTAGTAATTAATTAGTTATAAAATGGTTCAATCAATTATTGCCCCCTCTATCTTAGCATCTGATTTCGCCAATTTGGGTGAAAATTGTGAACGTATTGTCAAATCTGGTGTTGATTGGTTACATATCGATGTAATGGATGGTCATTTTGTACCCAACATTTCATTTGGTGCACCAATTATCGATAGTTTAAGAAAGAGATTCCCTAAACCAGAAAGCAAAGTCTTTTTCGATTGTCATATGATGGTTTCTAATCCAGAACAATGGATTGATGATATTGCTAAAGCTGGTGGTGATCAATATACTTTTCATATTGAAGCAACTAAAGATCCAATTTCTGTGATTCAAAAAATTAGAGCTGCTGGAATGAAGGTTGGTTGTGCTGTTAAACCAGGTACTCCAGTTGAATCACTTTATGAAATTGCTGACCAATTAGATTTGGCTTTAATCATGACTGTTGAACCAGGTTTTGGAGGTCAAAAATTCATGGTTAATATGATGCAAAAAGTTGAAAATTTAAGATCTAAATTTCCAAATTTAAATATTGAAGTTGATGGTGGTTTAGCTAAAGATACAATTGATCATGCTGCAATTGCTGGTGCCAATGTTATTGTTGCTGGTACTTCGGTCTTTAAAGCAGAACAACCAAGTCAAGTCATTCAATATTTGAATGATGCTGTTACAAAAAATTTAAATGAAAAGGGTTTATTATCTAAAAATTAATATAATCTATTATACATGTGTGAAAGAAAAATGTACCTTTGTAAATTAATCTTTTTTAAAATGCTTGTACACCCAAAGTAGTACCTTCGGCATCAGGAGCAACTTTTAAAAGATGCTTATTTTCAATAACATTCCATAAAGCAGCTTTAATTTGATCTAAATTAGATTGTTTAATTTCTTTATTCTTTGCATCCATATCAACTTCCATAGCACCATTTCTTTGGTCGATATATTTTTGGTTTCTGGCCAACTTCTTGGCTCTCTTTTTAGATAATATGGTGGTGGTGATGGTTGCTGATGTTTCTGGCATCTTACCAGTGTATAAAGCAATGGCTTTTGATTCAGTAGGACCTGGTACAGTCTTAACATCTTTAGCATTTCTACCGGCTAATGTTTTGGTCAAAGTGGCGTTTTTGTTACGAACAGCTCTCTTACGACCTAAATGATGTGACTTCTTGTTGGAAGCAATCTTCAGTTTGGTTGTGTTGATGGATCTGGCCATTTTGTTGTGTATAATCAAGTATGATAGATTTAATAATAATTATAATTTATCTCATCTTGAAAAAATCATATCTGCAAAAAAAAAAAAATTCAATGATTTGAGAAAAAAATTCTCCAGGGGGTGAGTCGAACACCCGATCTCAAGATTACTTTGAGTTATTCATTACAGTCTCGCGCCTTAGCCAGCTTGGCCACCTAGAGGATTGTGGAATTTTGCCGAAAAATGATATTTGTGAGGATGATGAATAATATTTGCATATTGCGGATTTTAGTGGGTTCACCATCCCATAAGCCCGTAAGGTTGAATAATCAAACATTTCTCCCGCAATTATCTTGCTCAATAATAAGTATTCTCTATTAGGTGAATTCGACTAGGCATCATATGTATAACGACTAAACACCTTTTATATTGTAAAGAAGCACAGTAGCTCGCAAAGAACACAACCAATATTCAACCAAAAGTGTAGGGGTAATAGTTTCTGACTCGTAGAGAGCTGTGGTACAAACAAGTCTTCGTAATAATATGAATACCTGGCTAGACTACATCGAGAATGTCTTTATTGTGAAAAGATGCTTAAACCCTGCGTATTCCTATTTAGGTATAATTATTCTGTTTCAAGACCACAATATCATCATTCCCGAATTATATCCGAGGAATTCTTTTGGTCCAACTTTCACAAACAAATAATAACGTCATTTATTGTTATAATATCCTCGATCATAGAGGTATACATGATCATTTTAGCCGCCAATATTGCACAATCGGAATGTATTCTAGACTCCTGACTTCACGATATATCCCAAAAGGGTTAATTAAGTGGTCTTGAATTATTGAGAAAGAATAGTTTGTAAAGTATTAAAAAATAAACTAAGAAGAATTGTGTTAAAAAAATAACTTCAACCAGATCGATATCACCACAAATGTACCAAAAGCAGATAGAAGGGTACGAAACGTTTAAGATACATTGATTTTTTTACTCAAACTTTGTTTTGTGATTCAAGAAAATTAAATTTTTGGTCGGAATGTTATACAATAGAAAAATCTGCACTAACCCAAAACAACATTACGGCGTTATTGATGAACTTCCCGTCCGGAATTACACTTTATTCTTTCTATTAAATAACTACCGTTGAAAAGACGAACAACTATAAAGGAAGGCATAACAATAAATAATCGTATTTGTGTTTCGTAGTGCGATTTTGTAAGAGTTTCACATACATATACGATTTCGTCATTCGTCTGTTATTGACGTCTATCAAGTTGACCGTACTTCTGTTTGTTGTTTGACTTTTCTTTATCTGCATCTTTTCACGCGTAGAAAAGAATGTTTCAAGATATCGTTATGATTATTTAACTCAAGTGAGGGGGGGATAAATTATTTCGTATGAGGGATATCGAGGGAACGAATTATCATACGAGCTACTTTGAGCTACTTTTAACACATTTCATCTTTTCCAAGTGTACTTACCTCAAATTCGTAAAATATTGTGCATTACACACCTTGGCTACTAACTTTGTGACGGATTTCTGTATTAACTCCTTAAACTCTACTAAAAATACAATCTTCAGCAATCTACACTTTTCAGATCTGATCAAATATCATTTAATCTGTCTTGCCATTTTTAAAAAGTTTCTTCTAATTTGTAGCACTGCTTTTGTCTGTACGGCATTTATCCGTAAGTTGTCATACACTAGAAAACTTTATTAATTCAACAAACATATTCATTTGTTACCAGTATAAAGATCCGCTTACACCTTTACGATCCGAAGTAGTGACGACAATACCATAATAACTATATTAACAAAGTATGCAGCTCGACCATACATATCTGGCAAAGTCATGCAGCTCATATTTATCATAACCATTGTTTTCTATTTATTGTCTTAATCTAATAATTGTTGCTCGCCTTTACAACAATATCAAACACGCAATTTACAAAATTTGTTGGTTTACTCTTCTTGATCTTGACTTTTGTACTCTATAGACGACGTAATAATACACAAAATCCCCTGATCTCGATCCCTTGCTTAATTAGGAGGTGTTTTTAAAAAATATCGTGATTAAATGATACATTCCTTCGTCGGCTTTGTTTCAAACAGGAAACATGTATACACAAAATGTACAAATTGAGAAATATTTCCTAATTTAAAATGCAGAATTTAAGTGTAATTTATGCATTATAACTAAGAGTGCAGTAACAAAATCTCGCTTTCAAATGATGAAACGCCCACAAATTGAAAATTATTATTCAAATTTTAGTCCGTATATTTGTTTCTCGCATAGATTAAAGTGTCTCATATATTTTTTCTGTTTTTAGTTTTATGGTTTTATTCAAGAAATTAACTAAATTAATTTAATAGTTTATGAAGCGGAAGTGTTTGTTACTTTTTTATCGAGGAGCTGACAATAAAAAATCTCTCAACATTTCCTTCTTTAGTTTCTTGAAACTTTTAAAGTGTTTTACTTGTAACAACGCCTGTCATATATTCAAATGCACTCTTCAAATTTGTGTCATATTATTTTGCATTTTTTTATTTTTTCTGGGTCCTTTTACACTTCTCAACCTCTTATTTTTCAGTACATCTTTATCGATATCGAACCGATATCATTTATATTTATACATGATGAATCTGCAATATATCTGCTTTGTAAACATTTTTTAAAAAAAAAACACTTTTAAATATATATATATACTACAGATTTCCAAATACTCGCTTTCACTTCTCAACCAGCCTGGAGCATTTTTTAAACAATGAGTTTTACTGATACTATCACTCCTGCTTCATTCAAAAGGAGAGCGATCAATCCTCCTGCATTACAAAATAAATATACCGGCTCACGTCTTAAAAATGGTCCAATTTCAATCTTAACCACAACCAAATATGAAACTCCAAAACGCATGATTAAAAGACCAGCTGTACCACCCCCATTATCTCTTGAAGTTCGCTCTACTCAAGAATCAGTATATTCTTTTTCAACTGTTTCTTCTACAGAAACTGGACAGTTTTCAAACTCTTCCGCAAGCTCGAAATCAAGTCATGGCTTTGTTCAAAGGCGGAACCATATCAATTCAAAATGTGCATTTTGTCAAGAATTACTTTCTTTGAGTTTACCTGGAGAAACTATTTTAGATTTAACTTGTTCACATTTATGCCATAGAAATTGTCTCATGTTAATCTTTGATAAAAATAGTTTAAATGATTTCCCAGTCTGTGGAATTTGTGGCGAGAAAGCTAGATGTTTCGAAGAATCTATTCAATCAGAATTGATTCAGGATATGTTGTTTCTTGAGAAGCCCTTCATCCCTAAAATAAAATTAGACTTTGAAAGTTGGACGGCTCCTAAAACTTCTAAACCAGTTACAACTATTCTTGATGTACCATTCCTTGCAAATTATGATGGAAAAAATCCTGTTACTCCTTTGAATCAAATTATTCCAGATGCTATGCATGGTATACCTCATGATCCAATAACTTTTCCACCTGAAGCTCATGATTTCAAGATGGATAGGAAAGATTTAAATCGTCAATCGGAAGCATTTTCCTATTTTAATAAAGTAAAATCAGACCTTTGTAGACCAAAAGTCTCATTTTCAAGTGATTTTGATAAGTTTAAGTTATCAAAGGAAAAATTGTATGAAATAAACTATCTTATCAACATCAAATCACCTCGAATTTTTCAGGAAACTGAGGAAGATCGTCAAACCTTAATGAACTTGAAGCAAAGAGTTGCAGGATTACTCGAATGCAAAACTATCAACTGGTCCGATTACTTTCAAGGCTTAGACCTGTTAGGTGACTTGGTTATATTCGATTATTTGTACATTAGCACAAACGGCATAGAATGGGATTTAATAGGAAGTTTCTTTTTCGAAAATATAATCGTTCTCATTGAAGGCAATAAGTTGGTTGGACAAGTCTTGATCCAAAATGATATCTCAAGTATGAACAAACTTCATAACGGCTTGATTTTGAACTTGAGAAATGAATCCATTCCTGAACTTCAAATCAAACATGAAAATCCATTGATTATCTCAAAATGGGAAACCATGTTAGATCAAGTAATTCGCAAAAAGTTTATTACGGGACCAGTTAATTTATTTCAATTATCTACTAATGGTTGGCCATTTTTGATGGAAAATAATGTTGAAATACCTGCTGAATTACAACACTTTTCGAGGTTAATAGCCAAAGATGAAACTTTGCCTTATCCATATTTGTTAAAGGCCATGCCACAACCTGAAAAGTTACCATTAAATCTCATCATTTCAATCCCCCTTATCAATACTTCCTTGATGTCTGATCAAGAATATAAGCAAAACATAGTCAATATGCTCCGTCAAATCAGATCTAAGTTAAGACCATTTGATAAAATGGGATTGATTTTTGTTGGGACTGATGGAAAAGGTAAACCAAGTAATTCTGGGTCCTTTATTGCTTGTGTTGAACCATCTTGGGATGGTTGGAACAGGTTATTTGAAGAAATCAAGATTTCTTCGAATATTAGGACTTCAAAATCGTCATTTTTAATTTCTAGTGATTTACAGGAATTGAAAATCAGTATTGAAAAATGCATGGATATGTTTCCATTCATATCGAATGATCCACGAAGTATCAAAAAATTATTGATTTTAAATTGCAATACACATACTACTTCAATTCCTCAAGGTAGTTTGAATAGATATAACAAATTGTTAACAAACATGGTCAACAATTTGCTCGATAGATTATCGATCACCTTAATTCGGATAGGAGAATCCTATACAGACGGAATCAAGTATATGCATAATATAATTGCTAATCCTAATATGGCTTGCGAAGAACGTATCATTGGCGATAATGAATCGTTGTCTTCACACGGATCGTCAAATTCCACTCCATCTCCAAGCTCGTATTCTTCGCGTCAAGTCAAACCTGATGGTTATAAGTTCTGTTATGGATCTAGCTTACTTAGATTTGACAACTTTAATGAATTTAATCTGGAATTAAATTACCTTCTCACCGAAAACTTTCAGCTGGTGTGTATACCAGACGTTACAATAGAACTTACTACCGACATTCGTACCAAACCTTTGATTGAATTTTCCAAACTTGAAGTAAATGGAGAATTGATTTCCTTAGCAAATGTTGATAACTTCAAAATCATTGTGAAAGATTTGATACCACACAATGAAAAAAATATTATGTTAAAACTTAAGATAGATTTAAATGATTTGGAATTGACTAATTTATTTGAGACATTGGATTCACCTGACGAAATACCTACATTGAACTATGGTATTAGTTGGTTGAATGAAACTCTTCCTGGTAAAACCTTATTTACCAAAATCTCAGAGGTGCCAGGAACCCATATAGTGCAAGACGATTATTGCGATTTCATTTCTCCTGTGAATGCAAATTTAGATAAACTGTTTATGGACATTCCATTGATGCCGCCATTGTCTTTCAATAGAGACCAAGCCTTTGCAAGAAGACAAACAGAATTGGCAATATTTAATTCTCTTCGAATGGCAAGGTTAACGCTGGTTGAAGAAGGTAAACACATTGTTATGTGCGCTGTCCTGATTGCATACGGGTTCATAAGGGGATTAAGCGACAACAGTGATCTAGATGGACAGGTACCATCACGAAATCAAAACCACCACACATCTTTCTACAAATTATCAAGTACTTTACGACTTGAAAGCAAGACCCGCAAAACATACAATAATAATCATGAGTATATTCAGTTTCTAGTGAACGAGTTACAGTTGATTAACGCCATTTATGACAAAGACCCTCAGTTGGCAAATATAAAATGCGATGACCTTGCGACAAGTCTTTTGTAAATGTTCATCAAAGAATTCAAGATACTGGCTTGTTTTTGTTTACATATATTTCAGTTTTACTGGTTATTATTGGTTATTATGTATAATTATATTTAGTTCTTTTCCTATTTCGTATTTGTGAATGTATTAACAAATGGTAATCTTACAGAGAAATACCTTTTGTGTCTTAATTTAATTCTTAATTTCAATAGATGAGTTAAAATAACGCTCAATTATTTAGCTGGGCAATTTTTTTTGTTTTGTCAGCAGTTACTCCGGGGGCTTAATGTGTTCCTGGTCATCTTTATCGGTTTTATTGTGCCTATTGTCTTCATAATAGCCTATTATTATATTGATTAGTGAACAAAAGGTCAAAACTCAATTACATTGAAATAAATTACATCACAATCTCACATGCAAATAGGCTTGACGTTTGTTGGCAAAGCAACCTACGATTTAAACTTATTCATCTATTTCTACCGGTGTTTCCACAATAATATAAAAGTTCTTCAAAACTGTTTCGAATGTTTACTTTTTTCCGCATTCGGAAATTTGATTTAAGTAATTATTTGCATTATGCAAGTCATTAACAGTCCCGAAACGGACAAAATCATAACTTAAGAAACTTTTTTTTAGGTGAAACAGTACAAAAGGTACTACTTGATTTCTAGAAGTGTAATGTTAAAAGGTTTCGAGCGACTGATTCGATGGCTGGCTGATCCATTCAACGAAGCAATTATAAGTGCATAAGGGGGAAATACAAACAGTCAGGTCCCTTCTATTTTTCAGCAAGATTTGATCTCGGATCTAAATCTTTCTGAAGTATATATATGTAGTGAAACATTCCCGATTTTCAATTTGCTGCAACTAACAACACAACCATAAAATAGAAAATCTAAATACAATAACATATATATCAAAATGTCACTTCAATTGCACAACACTCCATTATTAATCGCATCAATAACCTTACTTCAATTGGGGGTCGCTATTGCAGGAAATTCAGGATCGCTTGACCAAGGTGCGCAGAACAATCCAAATGACGGAAGTGCGAACACTGTTGCGACTGCTGCTACTGATGCCAAGACCGCTGCTACTGTAGCCACTGATGCTAAGACTGCTGCTACTGTAGCCACTGATGCGAAGACCGCCGCTACTGCTGCCACAAATGCTGCCACTGGTACTGATATTCATATTGCCACAGGTGCTATCACCCAAGGTGCATCCACTGGAACTGTGGGTACTTTGTCTCCAGCAAGCGTACAAACTGAAACTGCTAACACCAATATAAATGGGAAATCTACAGGTACTGCTACAGGCACCGTTGCAGCTTCGGGTTCTGTATCTGGCTCCGTCACATATAACCAATGGGGATTTACTGGATCCCAATCCGTGTGGGAAGCCACTACATTATCATCTGGGTCACAATCTGCCTCACAATCTGGCTCGAAGTCTGGGTCGCATTCTGCTTCAAGCTCAACACACTCAGTCAAAAACAGCACCAACAGCGCATCTGGTAGATCCAATCCATTTGAAAAGAAGGATTTGACTTGGCAAAAAACCTTGCTTATCGGTGGTGCTTTCTGTGTCAGTTTCGCATTGAACGCCTTGTAATATATGGCACATCTTTTTAACGTCCCTTTATGTTTATTTTCGTTGTTTGGTTTTTCATTGTTCTAGTTTTCTATGGTATAAGAAATGGGTTAAAAACGGCTACTTTTGGTTTTATCTTAAAATTGTTTTCTATAACTTTTGTATCATTATAGATGTTTATCAATATTTTTTTAGTATGCTTGTAATATTTCTAAATGTAATGTTGGCACCACCACGATGGTACTTTTGTGGTGCAAGGTTCACAGAACTCTACATTTCGAAACCATCAATTGGCATGGAACCAAACAAATTGCGGTGGCGTATACTTTCTGCTTTATTACGAACGAGATCTTAACTTGCGCTAGCATTTGCAAATTTTTAGAAGGAGTATATAAATCAAGCATTACCCAGATTCACCCCGTCTGTGGGGAAAACTTAAGATCCTCCAGGAGGGGAAATGGTCCCGATGAGATCACACACCGGGGCGATTAAATCGAAAGAAAATTTTGGGTAGATAATATTCTTCTCTCGTAGTACCCTATGGCACATGTGAGCAGTACGCATTCTACAACGACACTATCACAATATCCCCTAACTACCAATAAATTATATAGAGAAGGAAGTTTCGCGATTTATCTCAAAAAATTTCATGACAATTCATATTGAGTCTTATTTTTTTAGCTGAAGTTTGAGTAATCTAATAAGTCAAATTACAGATCTACATCATGAGTACAAGAAATAATAAAGCTTCAGGTGGAAGCCGAGGTAATAACAGAAATCGCACTGCTAATAATAATTCAAATAGAAACTATAGACGCAAAAATGAGCCAGTGTCAATTTCGAACGAGCTAAGAGCGACCATGTTGAATCAGTTAATTGAGCTGCCGCTGATTAAAGAATTGGAAATGGCTTTTGTTATTCAAAGAGAACTTTACAAAAGGAGCTCAGAGTTATGTGAAGCTATTTTGGATGAATATCTTTTTAATATGAAGATAAGCGCCCACACTAAAATGAATAACCCCAATCATCGAGAGTACTTTGCAAAATGTCTAAAGAGTATATTCTGCAAACAAGTGGTATTATTTTCGATCGATGTGGAAGCATGGGAACGTAATAGTTCTGTGGTCACCGAAATTGGTGTTTCGATTTACGATCCAAGAGGTCAAGTTGCTACTATCATGCCATCGATAAAACAAATCCATATTCGTATTAAAGAGAATTATGAAAAAAACAACGGTCAGTTTGTACCTAATCACGCTCAAAATTCCATAAATGGTACATCATACGTCTTGAACACAGTGGAAACAGTGATGTTTGTTCAATGTCTTATCGATTATTACTTTCTGTTGAAGGATTTCCCGGCCGCACTTGTGGGCCACGGTATGACGGGTGATATCAAATGGTTTAAAAAATTAGGTATCAACTTCCCTCAAAATATAAATGCTATAGATACTCAGTTACTCTATTCGTTAACTCAGGGTGACTCGGGTTCGAATTTGAAAAATGCTTTAAGAAAAGTTGACATTCCATATGCTTTCTTACATAATGCATTCAACGACTCATATTACACACTTTTGTTGGCAATGAGGTTATGTGATCCAAATTCAAGAATATTGTATGGTTTAGATAAATTATCGAGAATAATTCCGAATTTGAATTCTAAAGATACTCATGAAATGTCAAGAAGAGAAAAAAAGCAAAAGGAATTATCCGAAATGAACGTTTCCGTTTCGATTGAATCATGTGCATCTGATCTCATAACATCAATGTATGGTAAATAATTACCTCCATTAATTTTGCTATCATTTATCTATAATCAACTCTATCTGCATATTATCTATCTTTCTATAAATATTCAAGCACATTTTTTTCCATTTGATTCAACTTTAATAATAAGCCAGCACAAAGACTCTTGACTTTATCGTCTATTATACTTTCCCAATTTTTTACAAGCCAATTTTGAATAAATAACAATGATTCATGGAAATCATTTATGGTCTCTTGGATATCACATACTATCATGGCACCCGTTATGACGCTTTCTATCAAAGCAAGTTGATCCAATTGTGCAAACCTTAAGATCGACGTTAAAATAAGGAGATGCTCTTTGCACATATCATTTAAATTAGTGGATGATGGATATGCACAATGAAGAATTAAATTTAATGTGGAGACATAATGGCCCAAAAAGACAGGAGTATAATGACCAATATCTAATTGGGTACCTCCACTTTCATACCATAAGTTGATCAATGGAAAATAAAACTTTGTATCAATGATTTTGTAGAAATCATTAATTATTGGTTTCGTCGTGTTATCCTTTTTGGTTAATTTCAGCGAGATCCTTACAACCTTACCATCATCAATACCACTTTTAATTCTCCCCATTATTTGATCTTGAATTTCTAATTGAGTTGGCTCAATATAAAACTTGTGTAAAGTTTCAGGTAACTTATTGGTAGGGAAATCTTTTTCTTCAAATTTAACAATATTATCTTTGTATCCACGCAATTCTCTTGTACTTATTGATACACATGATAAAATGATCATACGTTGTTGTAAAGAGTAATCCCCAGTTAGCAATAATTTATATAAATGAGTAACAACGGACGGATTTTTGATAACCACCGAGATCATACATTGAAGTCTCAACTCGTTTTGTTTTTGATTATCGGTTGACAAAGCTACCAAGTTAGTTAACAAGTCTTCGGCATAGAAAACTACTTCGTTTTGGAATTTTTGACGGATTAATGTTGAGCCATGTTGCAAGGCCAATTTCTTCTTATCATAAGACAGAGGATTCTTGTCATCAGCAGTGAGATATTCCAAAAGCTGCTTGATATATATCGGTTTATTCAATTTTTCCTTTTGAACAACCGATGGATCATCATCATCATCGGAATCATCATCTGAATCGATTTCTAAAGCTTCAATTTTCCTCTGTACCAACTCATGTATTGCAGGCTCTACTTTGATCATTTGGTTGGTAACGCATCTTGTTTGATAAACTTTGATTTTGGTCCAACATTCTTCCCAATTCATGTCTTCTAAATTCAATATTTTGTATATCAAATGTTGATAAGAAATGTCATCTAATTTAAAAATAGGTTCCTTTCCCACTAATTTACACAAATGGTTTGCCACAAGAATACCTAGACTTTTTGTATTATTTGACAAGCTCAGTAATCGATTCGAAATAGCATTCAAAAAGCTTGAATTGGTCATCAAGCTTTCCAAAAATTTCTTGGACCGATAGGAGAGTAGGTTTATAAGAAAATGGGTTCTCGATTCTTGTACAACTATCGATTCCAATTTCATCAACAGCTCATCAGACCATTTGTTCAAAAGTTGAAGTACTATATTATCCGATTCGATTAACGTACAAGTCAATTGATTGAGAGAATAGTTGAGACAGCCAATGATTTTTTCAACAATGGACTCGTCTATTGAATCCCTGGAAAACTTAAGGATGTTGTACAAGGGGATCATTTCATCAATTTCAATTTTTCTATTTAAAAATGATGTGAAAAGTAATTGAGTTAGTCTCTTCTTATCTAATCGAGGTATTTTTTTGAATGAATCTATGAAATATTGCAAAGTCTCTTTTTTGAACATACAAACAAAGAATTTGTTTGCACTATGTGAATCTAGTGTTACCAATGACACAATGAACTTGTTAATGATGTTTGGATCGATTTGGTTCTCGTATAACGATATACATTGATTTGCCAAATATTCATTGTAGTTGTCAAAAGGCAGTATTTGTAAGGAAGTTTCGTTTACCACTGAATATACTCTTCCTCTAAAGATCAATTTATCAATTTCCTTGATGATTAATGGGTTGGCATTCTTCACCAACTTTAACGTTAGCCTATCATCGAACACTTCCAGTAGGATTTCCAAATACAATGGCACAATGTCTTTGAAATTGCTTGTCTGTTGGATTTTGTTGGTTAAATTTCCAAGACCAATAACCGATTGTAACAATTGAACGATATCATAACGTAACGTTTTTGGAGCTACCTGATAAGTTTCTGGAATTGTATACTGAATGATGTATGTAATTAGCTGTAGTGTATATGCATTTGGATAGGACAATTTCGAATCATTATATGCTCGTATGACCAGTTGTATTTCTTCAACCGAGGGCTTATTTTTTAGAATATCTAAATCTCGGTTCATATCTGATAAAGAAGGATGATAATGATTCTCGCATTAGTAAAGGTTTTTTTTTCACATCAAGTATTTTTTCTACTTACACTACAAAATCAGTTTTATCTATCGCCATGAATCGCCTTGTAAAGGTACCTATACGAAGACTTGGATACCTGGGGAGACTCCTACAAATATTGAATCAGCAAAGCGTACAAATAGATCATGAAATACAGACAGGAAATGATATAGAAATACTACTAAAGTCACGGACGGCTGCTCCATCACAGAAAGGTATTAGCATTTATGAAGAGACCTTGAGTCGATACTTGGAGAATATCAAAATCGATGTTGGTCCTTTAGGTGACCCAAATAAAGCAAGAAAGTTGCTTGAAGAGAGCATGAAACTAGTTTACCTCAGAAAACGCCCGTTAGTCTGCATCGATGTCGAAGCCTATGAGCGTAATTTGAAGAAGGTTACCGAGGTGGGTATTGCCATCTATGATCCGACACATCAACATACATCGTTGTTTGCAGATATCAAGCCGATCCACATCATCATCAAAGAACATAAGAAGCTTTTCAATTATAAGTATGTTCCTGACAATAAGAGTCGATTTATGGGAGGCACCTCATATGTCTTGACAACAAAAGAAAGCAATAAATTGATACAAAAAGTTATTCATAAATACATAGATCAACAAAACGGTGTTTTGGTGGGTCATTCTGTGCAGCAAGATATCAAATGGATCAAGAGTTTGGGTGTCAAGATCCCCAATGATGTTCCGGTTGTTGATACGAAAAACTTATACTCACTCACAAGAAATACAGGTGGGACATTAAGAGGTATACTAAGACACGTTGGGATACCCCATGGGTATTTGCACAATGCTGCGAATGACTCGTATTATACGCTTTTAGCAACTCTTGCATATTGTGACCCAGCTGTCCGAAATTTCAGAAACTTGGATTCATACCAAGAAATAACTAAATTAACTGGTGCCGCAAAAACATTGCAAAAGTTCCTGGACACAGCTGCGTATATAGAATGTGACGCGTCGGAAGTAGTTAGCGTTCACAATTTATAGAACTTGTATTTTACATAAACATAATTCTCACGACAAGCCCTGATTGTTTCTGAAAAAACAAGCAAGCCGTACTTGTATTATCGCGTTTTTGTGCATTTATACATGTTTTGTTGACGAATGTTTTTCCGCTAATGTATTAGTTACAACAGCAACTAAAATAACAGAAATCTCTGCTGGTTTTGGAACATATTGCTATATAAGAGGCGTGAAGGAGGTTGAAATATATATAATTTTTCACTTATTTTTTAAATTGCTTTTTTTGTATGGTGTTATTCTTTTTTTGCTAATCCCCGGGTTTTAAAATAGCTTTATCTTCTCGAGAATTAATCAATTTCCTCAAATCTAATACATTCTTTTCAGTATCTAAAATGTCCACACCCAATGATGAGGAGGAATACTTGATTGCTGATAGACTGCATAATTTCTTGGACACTCCAATCGGATCTTTTAAAGGTCCAAACACTTTGCATAATTTCGCTACTTCGTTTACAAGAGCACAGTCTTTTGTATCGACTAAGATTGATAATGACATACATAGACAAAGGTCTTTTTTCGAAACTGACAATGGTGATGTGATTGAGGATGAGCTTTTTGACCCTGAATTGATGATTCCTTCGACCAGAGGTGAAAGATTGAGTACTGTTATTCATGATATCACCAATAGAAATCAATTATTTATTAATACTGATAATACTCAACCACTTCCCGATGTGTTTTATGAAGGAGGCAGGTCTAGAACCAATTCTGTCTATACACAAGCTCAAAGAAAGAGACCTTATCATGCTGCATCTTTTTCATCGTTTAAATCTGCCATTTCACAAAATACTTTCAGCTTGAAGCAAATTGAAGATAAAAACGGTAATGTGATTACAGTTGTTGCTGGTCAATCTACCGCTCCACAAACCATATTCAATTCGATCAACGTGTTGATTGGTGTTGGTCTTTTGGCCTTGCCGGTTGGTATATATAAGGCTGGATGGATTTTTGGTATCCCAGTTTTACTCATTTGTGGTTTGCTCACTTATTGGACTGCCTCCTTATTATCTACAGCGATGGATACAGACAACACCATCATGACATATGCTGATTTAGGGTTTGCTGCATATGGATCTGTGGCCAAGTTGTTGATTTCCTTAGTTTTCTCGGTCGACTTGATTGGAGCAGGTGTGGCCTTGATTGTTTTATTTAGTGATTCACTTTATGCATTACTTGGAGATGAAGTTTTATGGACCAAGCTTAGATTTAAAATCATAAGTTTTATAATTTTAACTCCATTTTCATTTTTACCCTTGTCAATCTTATCTATTTTCTCATTATTTGGTATCTTATCTACGATTTCCATCACTCTTTTGGTTTTTGTTTGTGGATTATTAAAACAAGATGCTCCAGGTTCTTTACTCAATTATATGCCAACTAACTTGTGGCCAAATAATACCAAAGATTTACTGTTGGCGATTGGGATTTTGATGGCTCCATTTGGTGGACATGCCATCTTTCCTAACTTGAAAAGTGATATGAGACATCCTTATAAATTTAAAAGTACTTTGAAAGCTACTTATTCGATTACATTATTGACTGATGTTTCAATGGGGATTTTAGGGTTTCTCATGTTTGGTCATTATTGTAATAATGAAATTACAAATAACATATTGTTGACTCCCGGATACCCTAATTGGTGTTATCCCTTGATCAGTGGTTTGATTTGCTTGATTCCATTGGCTAAAACCCCATTAAATGCAAAGCCAATCATCTCTACATTAGACGTTTTATTTGGTCTTGATCAAGAATTATCCGAAAAGAAGTTACCTAATACATTTTCAAAGATTTGCAAATTTTTAATTAGAGTTGGTGTTAATGCTGCATTTGTCATTTTAGCTATTTTATTCCCTGAATTCGAAAAAGTCATTGGTATTTTGGGCTCATCGATTTGCTTTTTGGTATGCATTATCTTGCCATGCTTATTTTATTTGAAATTATGTAAGGTTGGAAATGGCGAGAAAGCCGTAATCCATGTTGTTCTTGTCATTAGTACAATTTTGTCTATTCTTGGGACTTGGGCTGTTGTTATGTTCTAAGTCATTCTATTCATATATAACACTATATAACATATATAACAATTAGAGTTAAATTAATACCATTTATTGTAGTATCATACTTTTTGTTTATTTAATTATTTCAAAATGACTCAATTCAATTCGTTATCATTATTTATTCCTAATTAAGAAATTCGATCCGAGAAATTATTTTTACAAGATTTACGATCAGAGTCAAAAGAGTATAAATTCCATCTCGATTGGCATATTATTTATCTTACAATGTTTATCACAAAATGTACATACCAAAAAAGTACTCTGAGGAGGAATGGGAACAGGTTGAATATTTGATCAAGACATTTCCTCTTGCCACAGTCATAACGACAACAAAAGATGGTGAGATTATTGCTAATCATATCCCCTTTTACTTGTTAGAAAAAGATGGGAAAAAGTACCTACACGCCCATGTAGCAAAAGTAAACCATCAATTGCCTTCATTAACCGATAATGAGAATGTTTTGATCATCTTCCAATCCCAAAATGGATATATCACTCCAAACTATTACCCAGGTAAGCAAGAAACTCACAAGTTTGTACCAACGTGGGATTTTGCTTCTGCTCATATCTATGGTAAATCCAAAGTATTTGATGATGCTAAGTTTGTGAGGACTCAATTGGAGAATTTAACCAATCAAGAAGAAGCAAAGAGAAATGGTAAGGATGATGCATGGAGAGTTAGTGATGCACCAGAACTGTATATTTCACTTACTCAAAAGGCTATTACTGGTTTGGAGATTGAAATTGTGAGAACTGAATGCAAATTCAAGTTTGAACAAGGAATGAAACCTCAAGAAGTTGATGGTGTAATTGAAGGTTTAAAAAATCACGGTTTACAAGACATTTCAACCTTAACTAAAGATACCAACGAAAGATACAATGTTAAGAAGCAAAATAAGTGAAAATACTGTCGGTCTTCTTAGAATAGACCGATCCCCCACTTCTGTTTTATTCATTAAACAGCTATCTATAATACATTTAAACTAATATTGTCATTGAAAATTGATTTAATATGGTGTGAATCTAGAACCACCTCTGAATCCACCACGGCCTCTACCTCTAGCATTGAAGCCACCACGTCCACCTCTTCCTCTGAATCCACCACGGCCACCTCTGTTTGTCGAACTGATACCAGGAATATTCGTTCTCTTTGCACTCACTTTTAAGTCACGACCTCTGAACAGGGAACCGTCCAAAGTTGCCACAGCTTTATTGACACCATCAATATCTGCAAACTCCAAATAAGCAAACCCTTTAGGTTGGCCAGTGAATTTGTTTAATAAGATTGTGACTCTTTGAACAACACCCGCACTAGCAAAATGTTGTTGTAATTCTGCTGGAGCTGTACCATAATCGACATTACCGATATAAACCGATCTAGAATCTATATCTCTCTTTTCTTCATCTGTTTGTGCAACATGGTTGGTTTCTGAGCTATTGAGTACTGCTTTCAATCTGGCAACTTCATCATCCAAATGCTTAGTATCCTGGCCTGGATATGGTGGTGGTTGTTGCTGAAGAGAATCTTGTTGTTGAATAGCGTGTTGCTGCTGTTGTACGCCATCGTTTCCAGTATTTATGTGAACTTCGTCTTCAGAAATTTGAGAGACATTAGCACGATCATGTACTTCGGGGAATTGTTGTGCATCGATTGGTATTTGATCTGACATTTTTATTTAATATTTATGAATGTTATCTCTTTGAAGGTACTTATTCATAATAGAAAAAATTTTATGTATGTTTTTTTTTCACTATACAAAAATCTCGCAACGTCATATGCAGTACTACAGATAGGCTGGCCGCAAAAAAATTGTAGCTGCAAAAAAGAGCTTATTAATTAGTCTAATTATATCCGGGAATGTTTCTGTCTCTATTGAGCCCTTTTGTGATGTTTCCTCCCTTTATAGTGCGAGGTGCCGTTGGACGATTTGAGCTGTTGATGATATTAGGGCTCTCTGCTTGACCAGAACCATCCATAAATTGTATTGCATTGTAACCTCTCTTTTTATATCTTTTTGATCCATACATAGGTAACAACTGCTCATTTTCTGAACGAAAAAGATCCACATCTGTTTCATATCCGCGATCGAATGTGTTGACTTGATTATCATCACTAGTTACTCTCATAAAACTTGGCCCTGCTGGACTGAATGCAAACAGGTCTGAAGGTTTTATATGTGAAACAGCTTTATCCAATTTTTTCTTCGTATTTCCCATAAATAATATGGTACCAACAAGAAGACTACCAAATATCATAAGACCCAAGATTATACCGACACCTACACTAACAAACCCAAGATGTATATGTAAGAAATCATTTTCTTTGTCATGCAACCATTCAACATTTAATGGCTTTTCGATTAAAAAAACACAAGATTCATCATGCGGATTAAAGTTGAACGTCGTACATCCATGTGATACTAATCTAACTTCATGATCCTTGTTATATGAAGAAGTTTCTATTTCTTCATTTTCTTTAATAAGTTTCAAATATGCCTTCCCATTATTATGGTGATAACATTGTAAATTCACATCAGACAAATTTGTCGTTATGACTTCATTTGAAGCATTGATGTTAAAAGAAGGATTGAAGAAATTGCTATCAATGCAGTCTAATATTTTACCGACTTGATCATTCGGTATTAAATGCAATTGAAAAAATTTAACCAAATCATTGAAATTCGATGTAATGTTGAAATCTTTAAGTGATTCTGGTGAAGGGACCAAAAGTGAGTATTTACCATCGGCTCCATTAAAATTATTTAATAATGCCTTGGATAAATCTGGTATTTGATCGATTAAGTCTATAATCGAAAATTGCGGATAATCATTATCTAATGTTGTCTTTAATAAGTCAATGAATGGAATTTCAAAGCTTTCTGGAAGCAAAACTTTATCGACTACGTGGACAACACCTTGATTGAATAAGATATCTGAATTTAAAGGGATTGACAAAGTGCTATGATTTAATTTAATCAAATGATTCGAATTTTTATCATCAAAGAAAACATCCTCAAAGTACACAGTGTCACCACGGAGACTTTTAGAACTCATATGAGTTTTTCCTTCATTTAATCCGAAATCAGAGTAGATGGTATCTTCGATAAACATCCCCTTTATTACGTCTTTGAATAATCCATGATGGGTTTCCAAGTATTTTAATACCAAGCCTAAATTTTGCCATGCACCAGTTTTACGTGCACTTGAAATATTGGCTCCATATGTATTTTGAGATAATTTAGTCTCCCCGCATGGTAGAAATATAGAATACCCCTTATTGTTATCCTCTAAGGAAAATAAACCAAAATTATTTAAATAACCAATAGTAGTTAAACAACTATCTTGATCGATTTCAATGTGTTCAAAATGCCTTTGAACAGAGCCTGTCGACATTAAGTCACCAAGAACATGTTTTAAATTTGCTGGTGGTAAAATTTCCTTGTCTAGGATATAGATTGAAGTATCACTGCCGGCATCGATTCCGGAAGAATAAAGAACATCGATATCATCATTGATTGTTACTTTCAAAGCTTTATTATGGGTTGATGCTGATACTTTTACTTTGTAGCACTCTCCAATCCTTTTGGAAGAGCAAAGCTTTGAATCGAGCAACTTATGTAATACCCCATTTCCATTCAATGAATCCTCGATATCGAGGGGTCCTTCGATAAACTGATACAACAAAGATTGTTTCTGGTTGAAAGAACTGGTCGCAAAATCTAAAGACATCAACTCTTCCTGTGCAAGATCATCTTGATCTACACTTATAAATAGAGTTTGGTTTTTGGTGGAACCATCAATCAAATAATCCAAATTTCTGAATTTAAGCTCATTGACAAAATTCGAATATCTCAACCCATAAAGGGTCTTTCGAGGATTCATTTGAGGAATTGGTAATTTCAAATCAGAAAAGAAGCTTGCTTTATTCTGCGGTTTGAAAACGTGTATGACACCATTGGCCAAAACAGCATGCAGCGAGCTTGTCAATGTTTCATTAATGACTATTTTATTGTTGTAATGGGAAATATTAAAGGAAACTTGTTTGTCGAGAGTACGTTGTAAAGTTGCATCTGTATTATTAACCCCGACAATAGTATCAAATAGCATTATACTTTGAAGTACATCTAAAATGTCTTTCTTTATTTCAAGTTTTGCATCTTCAGATGTCTTTTCGTCACTTATTGAATCACTTAAATAAGCAATCTGTAGTTCCAGTAATGATTCCTTAACAAAGTCGTCTGAGGGCAATAAGATAGTTCTAGTATTGTTTAAAAATTCATCACATGTTTGAGGGAGCCAAATTTTATTGTTCTTTTGCTTCTTTTTCTCTGATTTATAAGAAAATAGCGTTTTGAAAAGTGATTGAATGAATTTGATATTTTCCCCATTTATCGTGGAGTCTCCCAATAGTACTTCACAAAGTGACGGCTTAATTGGGAGTAGCGACTCTATGCCTTGTATGAATGAATGCTGGTGCTTTGCGTAGATGTCGGGATCGACGATACTGGAAACTCCATCAATTACATATTCCAAACTTTCAAAGTCGGGAGATATACTAATTGGGTAATAAGAGTTATTCAGGTATTCATAGAGTGTATCAAACACCGCAGTTTCTTTCCCCATATACCCTACTCTAAACTTTTGGTTTATGACATATCTTAACAATTCATTGTTGTCCCATGATTGTTTTTTCGAATTGGTGAATGCCAGATTGATTGGTGATAATAAAGTTACATTCTGTAAGGTATTCAAAATAGGTATCATTCCATGAATCTGCAAATGATGCAAGAAATACGAGTATTGTGCTTGTGATGATAGTATGTCGACAATTGTCGAAGGAGTTGGTGTTACAGTATCGCTTGTAGTAATCACCACCTTTGACGTATCTTTGGTTGTTTTTGTGGTAACCAGAGCCTTTTCAGTTGTTTTCTCTGCTGATATGACCTGCAATATCAACAAGATGGTTGTAAACAACTTCCAAAACATGGCAATTCGAAGACAGTACCGATAACTCTTTTGTTGTTGATATAAATATTAAGTTGTCAAATAATCACACAATTGTGAATATAAAGGTACAATGTAAAAAAATTAAAGGTCTGTCAAAAGAGCCCAGGCTCGATTCTGGAAGCGACATTTTATTTCGGAACATCACCCGATAATGTTCATTTTTTTTCTATTTATATTTTTAAATTATCTTGCATATGACTTTGAAAAAAAATTACTATGACTAACATCAAAACAACATGACCCACTTAAGAAGGCAACTGATTGAGGCAGAATATCAGAATGTTGAAGCTGCCTCGTTAGCCGAGTCACTTCCAGAAGGTATTAAAACTGATGATTCGGCAAATATTTTCAGAGAAAAAACTCTCAAATATTATCCTATCTATTTAAACATTATCAATGGTGCAGTCTGGGGTGTTTTAGCTCGTAAGGGTCTCGAAGCACTCACGACGTTTGATGGTGCATACTTGAGCGGTGTGCTATGGGCCAATTTCACTGCTTGTGTCGTGATGGGTGTATTAGTTGATAGTTGGAACGTATGGTCTCTTATAATGAGACAGTACGATGACAACAAAGGGACTATCCCATTATATATAGGTATCACAACCGGGTTTTGTGGTACTTGCTCCTCATTCCTGTCGTTAATATTGGAGGCATTCACCGAGGCTGCCAATGTTGGGGTTGGAAACTTCCCAAATCCAGCTTATGGAATCATGCAATTTCTCTCTGTAATTATTGCACAACTTGGGATTTCTGTTGCAGGGTTCCATTTAGGTAAAAATTTCATTGAAGCTGTCGATCCATTCATTCCCAAAATGACTCAACGTTCTTATAAGATCATCGAATTCTCTTCGATGTTGCTTGGATTCAGCGCCTTTATCGTCAGTATCATCTTGATTGGAGTCAAGAAACATGGAGCATGGAGAGAATGGATGTTTTCTGTTTTCTTTGCTCCATTTGGTGCCGTTATCAGATTTTACTTTTCGAAATATTTGAATTCCAAAGTGAAAAACTTTCCATTGGGAACATTCATTGTAAATGTCATTGGTACCTTAATTTTATCAATTTTAACATTGATTCTGAGAGGTAAGTCCGGAAGTAATGGAAGGATATTGACCGGCCTTATTGGTTGTCAAGTAATTGGAGGTTTAGGAGATGGGTTTTGTGGGGCTCTCACCACTGTGAGTACATTTGTTGTTGAAATTTGCGCATTAAAGTCAATCTACAAATACAGGTACGGATTTGCAAGTATAGCTGTGGCCTTTGCACTCACTGTATCGACGCTTGGGGCATATACTTGGTCCGTCGGTCTTGCGGCTCCGTTATGTTAAGATTTAACATAAATCAATGGCATCTTTCACCAGTCAATTGATTACATTCATAATAATTTAGAGAACACATAAAGAGTGAAGATTAATATTTATAGAGTAATAAAAAAAACTAAAAGTACGATTGGTAGAAATCTGTATCGAAGAATAAATAACGAGTAATTTGATTTCCGTTTTGGTCAGATGAGTAAGCCTAATCAAGTGGCTCATATATCTATGTTTCAATAAAATGCTCTTATTATTATGCTCACTATTAATCATGAGCAAATTTTGCACCATCACTCTCAATTATATAATCTTTCGATAGCGTGAAAAAATTTGATCAATTTACTCGATCGAGCAATAAATTTGCTCAAACACCGTTGATGTAAAAATATGCGCAATTTTCATCACTAAATTTAGCTATTAAAATTGGCGCTCTTTAAATAAAATGGCATCACAATAAGCAAATTTTAATTAACGATGAATACAATCGTTAAGCGGATATTGAACAAAGAATTTAACATCAAATTGAATCAAAATATATAAATTTATATGTATCCAATTTAAATCGAAATTGATACTTTTTCTTGACAATATCAAAATGAAGAGAGACTATTTATTTCATGGTGTTAACTGCTTAAAAGATAAGGGCACTTCTGAATATGAGATGTACCGTATGAAGTCACGGACAGAGGTGGTATATGCTGATCAAATCAACTATGCACTCTACACGGTGTATTTTGGGGTGGCGACCATATTCATTGCTTCTGTTAAATATTTATGGTGTATATATAGAGATTGGTCATATAAACGCAATAGATCGAGTAATATTGGGTTTAGTTTTATCAATGTTCTCGTTTCATATTCAAGATTCATTGGGTATAAGCAATTACCTGAATCGTTCAGTTATTGGACTAGCATACCTCGTTCTGTTGGTGCTTCCTTGTTCATGTTCATTTCATCGTTATATTTGTACTGTTATTGTTTTGTTCCTCATTTCTGGTACAGAGCATGTTTCAGTTTCGGATCTCCACCATTGGCTGTGAGAGCAGGAGTCATGACCGGTGCTTTGACTCCTTTTATCTATGTTTTGGCTGGTAAGTCCAATATGATCACATTATTAACTGGGTTTAGTTATGAAAAATTAAATGTCTATCATCAATACGTTGGTGTTACTGCTTTTATGCTTGGAATAATCCATACTATTCCTTTTATTTGGCAACCTCTTAGAGAAGGTGGTGCCAGTAACTTGAAAATGAGTTTCAAAACAGTTCCTTATTATAGTGGTATTCCTCCATTAATTATTCTTACCGTTTTGGTTATTTTATCAAAAGCTTCGGTTCGTAAATATTGCTATGAAACTTTTTATCATGTACATTGGATCTTTGGTCTTGCTTATCTCGGTACTATGGTGTGGCATATTCAAAAGAATTTCAATTGTGATGATTACATGTGGGGTGCAATTGCCTTTTGGGCATCTCAATTGATTTACCGTATCTTGGTTAAGACTGCTTTCAAGCCAAACAAATTGTTTTTGAAACCAAGGGTTGCCAACATGAAGAGATTGGATGATAGAACTTTTGAAGTAATTGTTGATAACACAGTTGGTTATACTTGGAGACCTGGTCAACATGTTTTCCTTAGGTTTGTTGGTTCTAGAGTCTTGGATAATCATCCTTTTTCAATTTGCACAACTTTAGATTCTTTTGCTGAAAATGACTCGAATTCTCCTATGAAATTTCTCATTATTCCAAAGCGTGGTTTAACTGCTAAGCTTCATGAACTGTTGACAGATGAAGTTCGTCAACAAAAGGTATATGTTGATGGTGCATATGGTGGCTCTCCAAGAGATCATACCAGTTTCGATAGAGTTATTCTTATCTCGACTGGTAGTGGTGTCACTGCTGCTTTACCATTTTTAATTTCCTTATCCCAACATATTGCCAATTCTAAGGCTTCAAACACTCCAATTATCACCAGAGGTGTCAATTTCATTTGGGTTGTAAGACATGAACTTAATATTGATTGGATAAGAGATGAATTGAACAGGTGTCAAGAATTGGCTGGTGATTTGATTAAGGTTGATATTTTTGTGACTAGAGAAGATAAGACTACTTCCTTTGATCAACCTTTGATAAAGGAAAAACAATATGAAGATATTCAAACATCATTTGCTGCAAATCAAAGTAATGTTCATTATTTTAAACCAAATGTCAAAGTTTTATTAGATAAATTGAAACCAAGTTTGGGTAGAAGAAATATGATTGTTAGTTCTGGTAATGACTCCTTGAAATCACAAGTTAGTACTAAAGTCTCGGAGTTGCAAAGCTTAGTATTTAATGCGGACTACGAACGGTCAAATGTGGAAGAAATATATTTGCATACTGAAAGTTTCGGCTGGTAATTTTTGGATTATTTATTTTTTATGTATGATATTATAATTTTAGCGAATTAATAGAAAAAGTATTTCCGGTGTAAGGCTTGGCCGGTAACCAATTAAAGTTCATTACGTAACAAGAGGGGATGTTAATTATATACAGATATTTTGTAAAAATTGGTAAATTTTCTTACAAATTTAGCAAAAACTGTTGAAAGATTTCCAACAAAAACCGTAAAAATGTTAGTTAAGAGATCTATATTATCATGTCATCAACAATTATTAATTATCTCCCCTCAGATGACTCCCCTTATGACCCCACTTTTAACGAAGATAAGAAAACAACAATCGTAATTACTACAAACGTCATCAAGTAGAGAAGTAATTGATCGTAAATAGTCATCAAGTAGAGAACATCGTATATCATCATCAAGTAGACAACTGGTTTATCGTATATCAATACCATCAAATAGACAGATGATGACCTGGTAGTCACCAGATTTCAAAATGATCAGTGATAAATTAAAAGCAATAAAATGATCAACTAAGGCAAATCAATCAAGTGGTCTAGAATTTCATAACTAATGTAATTCATTTGCGGAGTCATAACGTATGAGCGGAGCTTTACCTGCAGACTGAATCTTACTTTTGAAACGGATCAATTTGGGATAAGGGATATGCACCAATCAATCTAAGGTATATGCTTGGCCGATCCTTAAAAGTTAAGATGCATTCATGCGAGAGTGTGGGGTTATTCGCATTGCTTCTACAACCCAAAAAGAGAAATTTGTTACGCGTATTATCCGGAATGTTTCGCCGTAAAAATATGAGTAAAACAATCGTCGATCAGATTTATTTTTAATCATTAATTGAAAATCGCACTTTCTTTTCCGAATAAAATTTTTAACGTGTATGTGTATTAATGCATAATGTATTAAAAATCGGGGTGAAATCATTATTTATTGGAGGGTGAACGATTATACGGGTTAACCCACTTTCAAGCTCGTATTTCTTTGTTCGGAAAGAGAAGGATTTTTTAAAAAAATAGGAAAGACCGACAATGTTATCGGTCAAAGGCATTATTACAGGCTATGTTTATAGCGAGAACAACAAATATATGCGATGTTGTTGAATATATTGTAGACGAGAATGGATAAATATTTTTCCTTGCGAAATTCTCTTATGGCAGATTTCGTGTGTTTTCATATTCATGCATGCAGTACACGAATTACTTAATTAGGATAGTGCAATTGAAGCCTCACGGCATTATACTTACGTGCGGAATATCCTATATACGGTTGCCGAGGATCTCAATTGTTTGGCAGGAAAAAACTTTTTGCGCCAGCCAAATTATATACAGCACACAATAGTTACCCCACCGTGCATCAAAAAAACTGCTTTTCGCTACTAATTTAGAAAAAGTTTGTGGAACAGGATTATCCTCCATCCTGCACATAAGTTAAATTGCATGTACGACAACTTGAATTTGGTTGTATGTTATTTCTTTTTTTCGTGTTTATATCTAAGCCTGCATTGAATCTTACAAATTTTTACAAACAAAGACAAAATGGTACGGCTCTTGTATTTTTTTTTTTTGAATGAATCCGACGCATGGGTTTGAGGATTACCCAATACATCCAAATGTAGAGAAAAATAAAACGATTAGAGGGAGCAAATAGCAACTAATCAAACCATTTCGTCTTTCTTTTTGGGTTCGATATCATATACGATCATAAACGAATATTGATCCTTGTTTACACACCACAACAAATTTACGTTCATGCATGTATCTTGGTGTTACATGCGTCAGAATTAATGCTTGGTACAATAACAAAAAAAGTCGTAACCAGAATGCACGTCAGAGGAGAAAAAAAATTTAAGCCACCCTTCATTCAAAAGGATTTCCCCGCAATAATATTAACCCGTACTCATGCACAAAATAAAATAAAGAAATGTATGATGCAGTTCTTTCAAGTCAATTAACTGTTTCCGCGATAATAACATAATGGTAATCTCATAGTTACATGAACATACATCGCTTCGATACTATTGATTTTCTATTTGTTAAAACAATAAAACAAGGAAATATGAAACAAATAGTAAAAGTAAAATACTCTTATCGATTCTGATAATTTTATGAAACAACATGTTACAGAGCAGAGTTATAAACCGCAAAAATAAAATAAAAGAAAACTTATAATAATTTTTCCCCATTTCTCCACGACGTACGAACTCTTAATTTCTCCAGATATCTTGCGTGTTTATTTTATCCTACCACACTTAAAGTTATTGCGGTGTTTCGAATATTTTTTTTTTAATCTCGTATTGTGTCACCCGCCTCCAGGTATTCGTAAAAAATAATTTTCAAAAGCCGCTTTGGAATGTGTATTCTCTGGTTCTCAACTTTTTTTTTCTTTTTTTTCTTTTTTTTCCCCATCACCTCACGCTGTAAATTAACTTCCGCCTCATATTTTTTTATTTTGTCCCATTAATCTCTATGCAGAAAGGAAAAAATTAAAAAAATTTCTGACTCGTATTTTTAGGATTTCACTTTATTTATTTTGTTCTACAAAACAAGCCACCGATATTTTTGCTTTGGATCTGAAGATTTGACTGCGGAGTTGAATTTTCCTGGGTTTGTGATTTCTTATTTCGCAATTATTGATGCATGACCCCACCTTTATCCCCCACCAGCTCCACTTTTCTTCTGTTTTGTGTATCTAAGAAACAATTATTATGTGTTTTAAAATTTTAAGCTACGTATGACGAGGAAAAATTAGATTTGATGATATCTAATGGCGATCAAAAACTCAATTCCAAAAAGTATATAAATCGGATAATGCCCGATCATCTTTGGTTTTTATTTTTATTATCATCATCATCATCTCTTATATTTTGATAAATAAATAAATATACAATGGGTTTGGAAGACAACAAATTGGTTCAAAGATTCATCAATGTTGGTGAAAAGAAGGCTGGATCCACCTCTATGGGGATCTTTGTCGGTCTTTTCGCTGCTTTTGCCGGTATCCTTTTCGGTTACGATACTGGTACCATTTCTGGTATCATGGGTATGAAATATGTCAAGGCTCATTTCCCAAAGAACAAGAAGGAATTCACTTCTTCTGAATCATCATTAATCGTTTCTATTTTATCTGTCGGTACCTTTTTCGGTTCCTTGATTGCTCCATTTTTCTCTGATACCATCGGTAGAAGATTGACTATTATCCTTTCGGTTTTAATTGTTTTCAACCTTGGTATCATTTTACAAGTTGCATCCACTAGCATTCCATTATTGTGTGCTGGTAGAGCCATTGCTGGTTTTGGTGTTGGTTTGATTTCTTCTGTTGTTCCATTATACCAAGCTGAATGTACTCCAAAGTGGATTAGAGGTGCCGTTGTTTCTTGTTATCAATTTGCCATCACCATTGGTTTGTTGTTGGCTGCTATTGTTAACCAAGGTACTCATGCCAAAGAAAACACTGGTTCTTACAGAATTCCAATTGCTATTCAATTCTTGTGGGCTTTGATTTTGGGTGGTGGTATGTTCTTCTTGCCAGAAACTCCAAGATTCTGGATTTCTAGAAATGAAGGTGCTAAGGCTAAGGAATCTTTGAGAAGATTGAGAAAGTTGCCAATTGACCACCCTGATTTGATTGAAGAATTTGAAGACATTAGAGCTGCTTACGAATTTGAAGCTCAAGCTGCTAGCTCCGGTTCATGGCGTGAAGTTTTCGGTAGAAACAACCAACAACGTTCCAGATTGATCATGGGTGTTTGTATCCAAGGTTTGCAACAATTGACTGGTATTAACTTTATCTTTTACTATGGTACTACTTTCTTCCAAGACGCTGGTATTAAGGATGCTTTCGTCATTCAAATGGCTACTAACATTGTTAACGTCGGTTCTACTATTCCAGGTATTTTCTTGATTGAAATCATTGGTAGAAGAAAATTATTGATTGGTGGTTCTATTGTCATGTCTGTTTCTCAATTATTGGTCGCCATTATTGGTGTTGCGGCCGGTCAAAAGTCTGACTCTGCTAACAAATGTTTGGTTGCTTTCACTTGTATCTTTATCGCTGCTTTCGCTGCTTCTTGGGGTCCATTGTGTTGGGCTGTTATTGCTGAATACTTTGCTCTTAATGTTAGACAAAAGTCCATTGCTTTGTGTACCGCTTCTAACTGGTTGTGGAACTGGGGTATTGGTTACGCCACTCCTTACATGGTTAACTCTGGTAAGGGTAACGCTAACTTGGGTTCTAAGGTCTTTTTCATCTGGGGTGGTTGTAACGTCATTGGTGGTATCTGGGTTTACTTGATGCTTTTCGAAACCAAGGGTTTGTCTTTGGAACAAATTGAAGAATTGTTCGAAAAGGAAACCAAGGCTAGTCACTCCGGTTCTTTCATTCCATCCGAACATGCTTTCAGAAACGTCACTAGCCGTGGCTCTATCTCTTCTACCAACAAGGTTGAAGGTGTTTCTGAAGTTGAAGAAGCTTCCGTTTAAGTCCGTTTGTAATAACAGGATGATATTCAGGGAACAAATGCTTCTGTTCATCAGATATGATGTTTACTTTTTACTCCTACGATACTAAAAGTCCATATCGGGTTTTCCGATACTTTAATTTAATTCTTAATGATTATACTTCTTGCTTTTAATTTTATTCCAATTTTATGGTTTTTTATTTTGAAGATATGTTTGCAATATACCTTCTTAATGTTTTTTTAAATAAGCCTTTTATATATGGTTTTTTTATCTATAATCCAATATATTATAAATTTTATACTATAGTAACTGGTAGTTTGCAATTCGCTTTTAGTGCAATGTTTGGAATGCAAAATTTTTTTTTCTACGATTTTTTTTCGGGTAAATTTTTATTCTGTATTAAATTTTTCGGAAGTTAATATGCGGAATGTATATACATGTGGAGGAATAAATTACTGTTCTCGTCAATTTTTACTTAGAAAATACGTTTAGCAACTAATCGAATCGGACTATGCAAAAAATTGTTCAACATATTATTGGGGGATGCCCCGAGTATATCAAACCGGGCTCTTGGTTCGTTCCTGCTTAAAAAATTTAGTCCCGCCGCATAGGTAATCGCCGTTCCAGTAAAAAAAAAATGTTACATGATGGGGCAAAAAATTAAGATTTTCCTTTGCCGGAAATTTATTTTTCCAACTTTTTTTTTTCTTTTGTGCCAGCAAAAAAAGAAACCTTTAAATGCAAAATTTCTACTCGATTGAGTTTGAAAAAAAAATTAAATTGGGGGAGGGGCATAAACTAAATAATCTATACGGATGAAGAAGAGGATTCATACTGTTTGTCTTGAAATTTCAAGGCAAAGTCGAGCAAGGGTTCATCTTCACTTAATTTTGTCTTACCAAAACTTGAGCGCAAGTATCTGCGAGATTGTCTAATTTGATATCTAGCATGATCAGCAATTGGAATGTTGAAAATAAGATCTAATTCTTCCAAAGTGTAACCTTTAGTTTCAGGAACGAATAGTAAAATAAGGAAGAACAAAACAATACACCAAGCTGCGTAGAAACAGAAGATCCCAACATTACCTATGGAACGCTTCATATTTGGTAACGTGAAACCAAGAATAAAAGCAAACATCCATGTAATGGATGTACCAATACTTGCGTGTGCATCTCTAACCAAAAGGGACCCACTTTCTGCATTATAAGTAAAAGGTACTGGCCCAGAACCAATACCGTAAAAATAAACATGTAAATAGATCCCTGTTAAAACCAATCCTAACCTTGTCTTATCATGTTGAGCATAGAATGAAAATCCAGTCCAGAACAAAAAGATAGCAAGTAATGGGTAAGTGAATAAAAGTAAAAATCTTCTACCCCTCTTATCGATTAGCGGGATTGCAGTGATGCAACCACAAACAGCGAGAGCACCGAACCCACAAGACCCTGCAAGGGCACTATGGTTTGAAAACCCGTTTTGAGCCAAAATTGTTGAAATGTAAAATGTTAAGACATTGACACCACAAAATTGTTGACCAAACATAAGAATTCCACTAGCCAATACAGCAGAACGGTTACGTGGAACAGTAAAGATGTCCACGTATTGACGATACCATTTTTTATTCAAAAGGGCTTCATTTTCCAATTCAATCAATGAGAATGAATAATAGAAGTCACGGGCCGCAAGTAATTCATGCTTACGCAAACGTGAATATGCCTCGAAAGATTTACGATATCTACCCTTTTGAATCAACCAACGAGGCGATTCAGGAACCAAATAGACAAAAGTGCAAACAAAGAGAGGCAACGGGAAAATCGAACCTAACATATATCTCCAATTGGTTTGACCTTGATCAACATTCAAAAAGGCAATACCCATGACAGATCCCATCATGACACCAAAAGCAGTAAATCCTTGCCACATCATTACAAAAGTCCCTCTAATTGCAGTGGGTGTTGATTCTGCAGTTAAAATTGGAGCTGTTGAAGACTTTAAACCAATTGTGATACCCATAAACAAACGTCCAATCAACAAAACCTGAAAACTAGGGGAGAATGCCTGCCACAAACCAGTTGCAGCAGATATAAGGTTTGCCCAGAAGATGGTTCCTCTTCTACCAAGATAATGGTTGAAAGGAATAGCCAACCAACAACCAATCAACGATGCCGATAAATAAGGCATAGCATTGATAATACCTTGAATGTTGGCATCATAAGTTGTATTGTGGTCTATACCGTAATATTTTGGGAAGAACAATTGTGCACCACCAATTGCTGATTCATCCATACCTTGAACGGTAGCAGAAAGTGCAGATACAGCAGTAAGAAGATAAAGAACCCATGGTTGGTAAAATTTGTGATTCTTTTCTTGCAAGATAGCTTCTCTATCACTTTCAGTAAACTCATTGTCAACGTTCACCAAGTGGGGGAAACTCAGTAAAAGTGCACCTTTGGTAATAATTTCTTCTTTATCTTCAAGGCCAGTTTGTTTGATGACCCTTTTTGCATGTTCATAGACTTGTTCTTTTGTTTTAACTTTTAAGAAAGTATTTGCAACCACGTTTTCCTCTTTATTGAGGGTTTCTGTAGTGCTTGTTTGTTCCAAATTATATTCCTTTTTCTCGGACATGTTAATCGGACTAGTATATATAAGGCAGTTGAATTGATCTAGATCCTAAAACCAGTTGCACTTTACTGTACAATGTTTGCATATTTATATAGTAGTTATATTACATCAAGTAATTAGAAATATAGCCACATTAATTTTGATACTTGGTAGTATTGGTAAAATTGACTCATTGGTGTAATTCAGGTGTTGTGATTAGTACAGTGCCACAGTTTTATTCGAAACCGTTATCGGGCTCGGGCGATCCAGACGCTTATAGACCGGAATGCATATGCTTTTGCCTCTACTTGCTCTTTAATTACATGAAATTTTAATTAACATGCAGGTTGGAAGCATTTGTTGCAATTTTAAATTGTGGCACCAAATTAACAAATATGAGGAATTGTTTTTAATTCCTGTACACATAATAAATCTTGTCAATTGAGTAAGAGGTTGAATTAAGTAAACTGTAGTTCTTCTAATGACTTTGTATACAATTATGAGTGTAATCATACTGCATCTCATATGCCCGCACAATGCCACGGGATTCATAGCAGGTATTTCGGACCCGTGACTTCTAAAAAAAATATGTCAATTAAAATTAGAAAAATAGGGTGTCGCTCAAATATGATCGAGCTGTGGATGCAGCAATCGAAAAATGACAAATTAATTCATTATTATCATGGATCTCACACAATTTTTTCAACACATTTATACGTGAATAATAAGTATAGTGTAAAAAAGTTGTGCTGATCTTTGCTATTTATGATATTTTTATTAATTTAACCACAGTTTGAAGGCCAGAAAGAAAAGCGAAATAAGGCTCACGTAGATTGTGAGTGTGTATCATATTAAAAAGGCATCCACAAAAGATGGGCACCACAGTAGGTAGTCATTAGCAGATTCAAAGTACGCAGGGAGATGAGAATATTTCAAGGCAACAAGATGACAGGGTGGTAAAAGTGACAATGTTTCTGTTTTTTTTTTAACAATAGGTAATTATAAGAGAATACGGAGCCCTATTCCAAGTGTAGCTAACCTCAATTATATCAAGACCCATACTGGATAGATAACACTAAGAAATACACCACAAGATCAGCCCAAGCTATAATTGAAAAAAGCAGCCTGCATATTGGCATTGAAATACCTGTCTCTGCAAATACCGCCCAGCAGCGAAAAAAAAAATTCGAAAAAGATTGGTTTGTGCCACAATGTGTCAAGTGCTCACAAATAGTTTTAGCTCATATGAGGGCAAAAGCTCACTGGAATCAATAGTCTTATCAGATCTATAAGTCCCAGATAAAAATAGGGACATATGCACCATGTTTCGTAAAATGTGTGACTATTTTCTCAACAGCTCTGATTTGTAATAGACTCGCGATACTGAATTTGGCTCTTTTCCGCTTTTGTAAATTAATAAGATTGTTGTTTGGGGCTAAACCAGTGACCTCTTATTCCCCTCAACTTCACGATGTGATTAAATATTTTAAACACCTAAGTCCTTTAATTGTTTTCTTCCGAGCCATATTTTTACAAAGATTTGTACATTTATTTCATTTTTAGTTTTTGCGTACATCTTTCGGAGATAGACACCAGTTCGACAAAAAAGTTCGGAACGCAGTGTTAGCATACACGAAAGCGAGGCTCTCGAAAAGGTACAACAAGATGCTTTGCGAGATTAATAAACGTCGAACGGAAAGAATTGCTTGATCATAAGATATTCCTGATCGATTGTCAAGGTGTTATGAAGGTATTGTTGTCGAAACAGAATAAGAGAATATGTTATTTTCTGGTAGTGTGCCTTGTTACTTTACGGGATATTGCAAAGTTCATGACGGATTGCGATTCTCTTTACTGCTTATATTTCCGTTCATACTATTGTCTTCTAATCTCGAATCGCTTTGATCGAAGGAAATCATGATATCATTTCCGAAATGTGGGGGAGACGTGGGGGCGTGAGGGGCGGTAACAAAGAGAACTTGAAATTTACTCAAAAATAATATGTAATTAAGGTACAACACAAAGAACTGAATAATAATAGCAACATAAGAGCAACCTTAATTATCGAAGTCGGGGTAAAAAAAATACTATGTTGCGGGGCACATTTCTCATCATTAAGTTAGGGGAATTCATTTGAATTCTTAGTAAGCCGTGGAATCAAAACCATTTATGTCCACAAATGCTTTCTTAAGAGAAACCGAGAGAATAGCGAAATCTTTCACAACAGGATTAGACCGACACAAGAAGCTTTATATGGGCCTGAAATATGTCTCTTCCATACCCGAGCTCGACCTAATTACAAAATTACCCCCTTTGCAATGACATCATAAGAATAATTGCCTAGCAAACAAAAGAATAAATTCTGCACGGCAGACATTGAAGGGTCTTATTTCCCCGGAATCTCCACTATGCAGTCTTGATGTAATAATTTAATATATGCAAAAAACAACCAACCTCAATAATTAAACAACTCCAAATAACGCAGCTCTTAACCATTTGTAATGATACTATAGGTAAAGTATTGTTTTAAAAGGTTAGGTTTAATAAATTTGCTTTTAATTCCGATTGTGGGGATAATAAAACCGCAAAACCGATCACATCCATAAAATTCCTTCAAGACAAGTATATAAGGTACATTCTTACCCCCACTTCTGATCCAAATGATAAGTTAGTATTTTTCATTTTCCAATTTATATATTAGACTTTTTTAGAAATATGTCATCCACCGAGACTTCTTTAATAGAAGTCAAACCCAAGTATGTACTTGGGTCCAATTACGAGATTGTTGCAGGAAGAAGACACAAGTTCCTTGGTCTCTCTGGTTCTAAGTTGAATTATGCTGTTTCAGCTTTTGCAGGTGTTGGGTTTTTGCTCTTTGGTTACGATCAAGGTGTGATGGGGAGTTTATTGACCTTGCCATCTTTTGAAAATACCTTTCCAGCTATTAAATCGGAAAATAATGCAACTTTACAAGGTGCTGTCATTGCCTTGTATGAAATTGGTTGTATGATATCATCATTATCGACTATGTACCTTGGTGATAGGTTGGGTAGATTGAAAATTATGTTTATTGGATCTGTTATTGTTTTCATTGGTGGTGCATTACAATCATGTGCATTCACGGTTGCTCATTTAACTGTCGCTAGAATTATTACTGGTTTAGGTACCGGCTTTATCACTTCCACCGTTCCTGTTTATCAATCTGAATGTTCGCTGGCTAAAAAGAGAGGTAAGTTGATTATGATGGAAGGATCGATTATTGCACTTGGTATTACCATTTCATATTGGATGGATTTTGCATTTTATTTTTTGAGAAATAGTAAATACCCAAGTGTCTCATGGAGATTTCCAATTGCTTTCCAGTGTGTTTTTCCTATTTTGTTAGTAGCTGTCGTTTTCAAATTCCCTGAATCTCCAAGATGGCTTTTAAAGAAAGGTCGTGAACAAGAAGCACGTATTGTTTTCTCTGCTATTTTTGAATTACCAGAAGATCATCCAAAAGTCAACGCTCAACTTAAAGAAATTATGGACTCACTTGAAATGGAAAGAGCAGGTGGTGCAGAAGACTTTAACTTTTCACAATTATTTACTCAAGGTCCTAGCAGAAACTTCCATCGTGTTTGTCTTGCCTTTTGTTCTCAAATGATGCAACAAATTTCCGGTATTAATTTAATTACATACTATGCTGGTACTATCTTCCAAAAGTATATTGGTATGTCTCCTTTTAATTCTAAATTATTGGCAGCTTGTAATGGTACTGAATATTTTTTGGCTTCATTGGTTGGCTTCTGGACTATAGAAAGATTGGGTAGAAGATTTTTGCTATTTTGGGGTGCGATTTCAATGGCCATAACAATGGCTATTTTAACCGGAACGACTTGGGCAGCGAATCATAATAATGATAGTAAGGCTGGTGTTGCATCCGCTGTGTTTTTGTTCGTGTTTAACTCTTGTTTCGGTGTTTCTTACTTGGGTGGCACTTGGTTATTACCACCAGAATTATTGTCCTTGCAAACCAGAGCTCCAGGTGCCGCTTTATCGACTGCAGCCAATTGGGCTTTCAACTTTATGGTTGTCATGATTACACCAGTTGCCTTCAAGAACATTGGTTCATATACCTACACCATTTTTGCTGTTATAAACTTATTAATGGCACCAGTTATTTACTTCTTTTACCCTGAAACTGCAGGGAGAAGTTTGGAAGAAATGGACATTATCTTTAGTCAAACTCCGGTTTGGCAACCATGGAAGGTTGTTCAAATCGCCAAGGACTTACCTTACATGAATAACGAACATGAAGAAAACGCTTTTGATGAAAAGTTTGCTGGTGACACCGAACATCACGAGTACATAAATGATGGTGCTGTTTTTGAAAGTAAATCAAACAGTGAGACTGAATCTGATACTAACAAATAGATTGTTGTTCAGATTATCATGAATTTACGCAAAGTATACAATATTACAATCCATAATAGAAAAGTACGTAGGTATTAATTTTCATATCTCTTTTCAGCTTCTTTCCAATTGATAACGTGCCATATAGCCTTGAAGTAATCAATCTTGACATTTTGATATTGCAAATAGTAGGCATGTTCCCAAGCGTCAATTGCAACCAATGCAACAAAAGGTTCAGGTGCAGGATCTTGGTCCTTTGTAGTAATAACATCCAAAGCTCCACCATTTGATTTGTTCTTAACAATAAATGCCCATCCAGAGCCTTGAATACTCAATAACTTATTGTTTGTCAATTCAATCAACTTCTCGAGCGAGCCATATTGTTTCTTGATTTGCTGACCAAAGGCAGAATCTTCAGATGGAGGCTTACCACCGAAATCATGGACGGGAGACAAGTTTTTCCAGAAAAGAGAATGGTTTGTGAACCCCCCACCATGAAACTTGATCAATTGTTGAAGGGCTACAACTTGCTTTACGTCACCTTTCAGTGTTGCTTCGCTCAATTGTTTGATGGCGGTATTGTAACCTGTAACATAAGTTTGATGGTGTTTCTTGTGGTGAATCTCGTTGATCTGACCGGAGATATATGGTTCAAGGGCATTATATTGCCAGTCTAACTTTGGTAATTCGAGTTCTTGAATAGCCATTTTGTAATTGTTGCGAATATATAGTTTGCAAATGAATAATAACTATATAAAACTAAGCTAAAAAAGACAATTAACTCTACTTTATATAAGATTTAACAAAATAGGTAAAAAGATCTTGTATTATTGTGGATATCTGTATTTTTGTGCCTGCCACAATTAAAATAAAAATAGAGCAAATTTCAATCCTGAATTGGACTGTTGAGGTTACGATTAGTAAGGATATAATTTGTTCAAAATTTCTCCACAATGCAACAATATCCAATGAAAATATTTAAAGATTATACAAGATAAGAGAAAACTTTACAATTGATATAAAGGATATTTGGTGTGGTTGCAAAATTCAGATACTCCATTACAAAAAGAAACACAATTGTGGTGAGGAACAAGCAATGGCAAAATTTTCGGCGTCATCTGTTTTACCAAAACGGCTGAGTAAGGAGAGAAACAAATAATGGATTGCTTAGTGTTGATTAGAGACATTAAACTACAGATTGCTGCATTTTTTATTGAATTCGCTATGGTATATATTGCTCACTACACTAAAGTTTTGCGGGAGTTTCATGCGATCCGGAATTAGTATTTGAAAAGAAAGCACGTTTTAGGTCACGTGAAGAATATTTGATCTTGATGCGCGAATATTATGTCATCAATTGTCAAAGTGTTTCAAGAAGAACCGATGGGAGTCTAGACTTGAACTGTACACAATACTCGCGCATTTGTGTACAGGAATGCAACACTTTATGAAGTACACGGAAGTTTTACATGCGCGTGTCAAACACGCACAAGCAGATTGAATAGAATGTTTGTGTTTTTATTTACATTATACAGCCGCTGGATTGCACTTGATGTTCTAGACTCAAATGGTCTAAAAATATACACGGAAAGTAGACGGCAAAAGCTTGTTGTAGAAGAGGAAATACCGTTGTTACAGTTAAATGACATTTTCTAGTGATTTTACTAATCGTCAATGACCCATTAGATATCATGATATGCTTTTATATAAAACGTATTTAAAGTCCAAGCTATGATTCTTGAGGCGTGCGAAAAGATGCTTCGTGTCTAGAGTGCGTTAATCATATGCAAGTCGCAGCAAACAAAAAGATATATTTAGAAATAAATGAGTTATGAACGCGTACTGCTACAAAAATAGAGAAGTATAAGAAGAGCAACCGGTATTTTTAGTTGTTTCAAACAGCACGTTGACGAAGAGGGAAAGAAAGTAAACCAGCTAATCGCCAACTTATAATCAATCAAGTGTATGTAAAGTTGGAATGAAATTTGATTCGAATGTAAAATGTGTTCACCATCTTTGACCCCAGTTTTCACTCTTTTGCCACTACTTGACAACACTGTGAAAAAAAGAGCTAAAAAAAGGAGCAAATATGGACAAAATAGCAAATAATACATCACTTTAACCCTCTTCTAAAAGAAATACGATAAAAATAAATAGAAATGCATTTCATTTATGGCCAATATACCCTAACAAGGTAAATCAAAATGAGTAATTAGGCAAGGCGGGTTTTACGTTTTTGTTATATATAGTTTATCACTATATTCTTTACCAATATACTTGATTGGATCACGCTCTCACTGTTTTTGCCTTCTTTTTTGCCCTTAAAAGATCCAAAATTAAAACCCAAGCGATTTATACCCTTATCTACATGACAACAATATCAGGTCTCATAATCAAGCTAGCTGTCAATATAGAATGACCCATGAATCCTCTTTTAAAACGTCCAAATTAAGGAGTTAAAATAATTTTTGGTCTCGACGGTATCTGAATCATATATATATATGTAAATATTTCCATTTTCTCTTGACTAGTTTGTGTCACACCTTTTCTGATAAAGTCTTTTCCGTGATTGATTGTCAACTCTTTAATAATTCTTGTATCAACGAGGCTTTATTAGAACCCAATCAAAGATTTATTACAATACAGATCTAATTCCTATTTCTGGAAATTCTGACACCATAATCATACTGCCAAATCTACAAGATCATCCGCAGTTTTAAAGTACTTTTATTGATAGTGCAAATTGATATTTTTAAAGGTTTGTTTGGTGAAAAACAGCAAAAACAAGCCAAAAGAAAAATCAAAAAAAAAAAAAATAAATGCCATAAAAGAAAAGAAGAGTAGTTACTAGTTTTTTTAAATTGTGCAAAATTCAATCAAAGTCAACACGAAAGAAAGGAGTGTATTAAGAGCAGATATAAAGACTAGTTTATAAATTCAAAATCCATAATGAGTCACTCTCTGTCACCTACTAATCGAAGCTCAATCTTTGGATGGGTTAAAAACTTGAAAAGAGGAAGTCTTATGTCGAATGAAAGCGTCAATGAGATTCCTTCTGATAATGATTTACTTTCAACTGAGTCAAGGTCACCTTCTAAATCAAATTCAAACAGTATATACCCACTTTATTCGAATCAAAACCCTCAAATGAATAGTGTTCCATTTCCCATAAGTTCAACCACAAATCCACACCAATATCAAGGAGATAAAGCAAATCATCATCTGTATCATCAAAGCAATACCCCGTCGACAATATCGGGAACAACTGCTTCGGGTGTTACTCAACCAATTCAAGCACCTATGCAACCATCACAAAGTATACAAGGTAGCGGGGGGTCGCCTATTCCTAATTCCTATCTACTGAACCTCTCGTCCTCCTATTCGTCGTCACAACCTATACCAATGTCTCAAATGCAACAAAGTGGTAGTAACCATCATATTTTCCATGCTTCAGGAGGTGGCGCGTCTGACTTTTTAAGGCCCCATTTACATCACAAATCAAGGTCAAGTAACAATGTTAGTCGAGTTAGATCAAATTCACTTTCCCAATCGGAAAAATCGGCTAGTATAAGACAACATAGAGATTCATTTTTACAACACAATCCATTAGTTGATGAAAATAGTAAATATTTTGGGGTACCTTTGGAAGATGCCATTCGTGAAGCTTCAGCTAAGATATCTATATTAAAGACAAATCCATCGGATCCAGGTACAACTTATGGTGAGATTCCTATTGTGGTTGCGAAATGTGGTGTCTTTTTGAAAAGTAATGGTCTTACAGTCGAAGGAATATTTAGAGTTGGTGGATCATCAAAGCGTTTAAAGGAATTACAAGCGATCTTTAATACCTACCCAGATTTTGGCAAGAAGTTAATATGGGATGGTTATAATGTACATGATGCGGCGTCCATATTAAGAAGATATTTGAATGCATTACCCGAGCCTTTAATTCCATTGGAATTATACGAGCTGTTTAGGGATCCTTTAAGAACCAGATCTAGAATTATAAATTACATGAAATACAAAGCCGAAAATCCCAATAAAAGTTTGAAACCTCAAGCAACGAATCCTGTTGTTACTTCACCACTGCCAAGTGTACCTTCTTCTGTGACTCCAAATATCGAGCCAAATACACCTATTGTTTTAAATTCACCAAACTCTCAACCCTTGACGGAGGCGAATATGGATCGTTTCAACAACTCGTCTTCTTCCAATCCTTCTGGTTCATTCACTCAACATCCATCAATAACGTCCGACCCATCTGGACAAAATGCAAGTGCTGTTACTAGTGATCGTGCTAAGGATGCCGCTGCAAAGGCTGCTGCTGCCGCCAAAAAATCGGCAAAAAAATCAAAGAATTACAAAAAGTTGACTAGAGATGTTCATGAAGCAATTGATGAATACAAACAAATGGTTAATGATTTACCCGTACTTTCGAAACAATTACTTTTTTATATTTTGGATTTATTAGCAATGGTACAAAATCATTCTGATCAAAACTTGATGTCACTGAGAAATTTGGCGGCCATTTTCCAACCATCGATCTTATCGCATCCAAATCATGATATGGATCCAGAAGAGTATGCTTTGTCACAATTGGTTGTTGAATTTTTAATCCAGTACGCATACAAGTTGTTACCAAAGCAAACATTGCCAGTGACGGCTCCTCAACCAGAAGAGTCCGACTCCAAGGGTGACAATAAGGATGAAACTAATTTTGCTTCATTGCAGATTAGCAAACAAGATACCAATGATTCTCCTAACGATAAAATCACCACACCAACAAATGTGTCCAACAGTAATGTCACATCTACCAGCACTACACCAATAGAATCGGTAGTGAATTCCACTGAAGTGTTATCAAAACCACCACAAGCACCATTCAAGAGAAATTACAATAATTCCTTACTGACATCCAGCAATCAAGAAGATTTGGTTGGATATAAAAATAAATCGATTCCAGTCATGCCAGATTCCGATCATGAATATGAAATCACCGATGATGACAATGAGATTGATATTTCAGATTTGGAAGATGTTAATTCTTATAGCATCAACAACTTGTCTTCGGAAGCTCTAGTTGAAAAGAAGGAGCTTAAAGCAGGTGGTGTATCGATCGCTTTGCCCAATCAATCCCCTGTAACCCCAACTTATACCAAAACCCCAACCAATACTCCTAAGGCTCCAATTGATGATGAAAACTCCAATGTTGCCTCTAATTCGAATGTTGCCATTATCGTTTCGACGCCATCGACGACATCTGTGCCTAATGTAGCCAACTGAATAAGAAATAAAGATAATTGAGACATCTTTTGTTTTGATTTAGTAATGGTTCATTTCGGCTTTTGTATATTAATTATCTTCAATTTTTCTCAAAGTGCCTGGTTCACGAAATTTCACCTCATAGAGATCCAGGATTAAACAAATGGAAACAAGCAGGCTACCATATTTATGACAGAATAGGTCATAAAATAGAATATAGAGAAATAGAAATGTTATATTGGTATTGTTATCTTATTTAACCATCTTGAAAAGTGGGCCTTTTTACCCTTTTGTTTCGCTGCTTACTACTTCTCTATATATATATTTTGTCTATTTAACTCTTATTTCTTTTATTTTACTCTTTCGGTATGTACTTAAGTAACATGTATTAATATTACGGTTTTATATTATTAAAGTTGTAGACTAGGATTGATAAAGTGGTGGTACTATTAACCTTAGCTGAAAAATTGTCGTGTATGTGCTAAAAAAATCAAAGGTTTAATTTTTCAAAACACAACGAGATATACTGGAGCATAAGAGTCTTTAAAAAACAACAAGATATAAAGTTTAAACATGTCAGACGAAGAAGAAACAAGAAAGTTGAGAGAAGAAGAATCTGAAGAAGACGTTGACGATTTATTCGGTGACAATGCTGACGAAGATAACGAAGAAGAAGAATCGCAACAAGTACAATCCAAGAGCGGGTATCGAGATGAAGAAGATGAAGATGAAGATAAAGAACCAGAAGAGTTGAGAACTATAGACATTTCTTTACCTCGTCATGCGATTTCCAGCAAGCCTGAAGATGATACATACACACTTAAAATGCCAGTCTTTTTAAGTGTCGAAGCCCATCCATTCGATCCCAATGAATTCAAGGAAAGAGTGAATCAAAATGCATTGGATAGATCCAAAAATCAATTGACCGAAAATCAAATTAAAGATGAATTGGTTGCTGAAAAGCTATTAAATGAAAATACAATTAGATGGAGATATTCAAATAGTGGTAATGATGAAATTATTAAACAATCCAATGCACACTTTGTTCAATGGGATGATGGTTCAGTTTCTCTTAAAATCGGTACTGAATTGTTTGACTTTAAGGAATTACCAATCACAGATACCTTTTTAGTCAAAACACATGATAGTTATGAAATTTTACAAAATGACTCGATCATCAATAAATCTGTTAACTTGTTGCCTGCTTCAACACTCACTTCGACGCATAGAAAATTGACTCAAGCAGTTAAAAATGTACAGAAGAAGGTACAAATTTTGAATACGATCACAAACGATGATCCTATGATGAAACAAAGACTTGCAGATGAAAATGAAAGAAAGACTCTCAAATTAAGAAGACAGATTGAATCTAAGAGAAGATTGCAACAAGAAAGAATGGAAAGGGGAGGCATCCCATCGAGAGGTGAACGTAAGCCTGCTTATGAAAGATTTGCCAGTACTTATGGAGGTGAAGATGAGTACGATGAAAACGATGATTTCGTTGCTAACGATGAGTTCGAAGAAGAAGAAGAGGAAGAAGAGTTAGATGACGATGAAGAAGAGGAATACGAAAGAGGCGCTGAAAGGTTAAAGAAATTGAAAGAAGATGGTGCGTCCAAATATAGAAACCGTGATGGTGATGAAGGTCAAAATGAACCAGACGTTGATGACGAAGAAAATAAGCTGACCAGAAAGAGAAGAAGAATCATTGATTCTGATGAAGAGGAAGAATGATTGTCGAATCCATGTGTATATATTGTTCTGTTTTGTATTAATAAAGTAATAATTTTTAAAAATACGTGGTTCGGTAACTGAAAAAAAAAGCCAAAAATGGAGTATCCGAGGAATTCGTAAATAGTCCGTAAATTATCAAGACGCTTTTTTTTCTTTCACAATCAAAAAACACAACTAGTATTGAATCAAGATGTCACTTGTTAGGCCGATACGTTTGTTATTGTTGGGAGCTCCTGGTTCAGGAAAAGGCACTCAAACTTCGAGATTATTGAATCAATTTTCGGGTCAAATCAATTCGTTATCTTCTGGTGATATTTTGAGAAACCAAGTAGCACTTGGGACTGAAATAGGGCTTGAGGCTAGTACATATATTAAAAATGGGCAATTAGTTCCTGATAAGACAATGGTTGGACTTATATCTAATCAATTGCAACAATCTAATTGGCTTAATAAAGATTCTTCGTGGCTTTTAGATGGATTTCCCAGAACTTTTCCACAAGCTGTGGAATTGGATAAAGTATTGGTTAAACTGAGCTCCAATATAAACTTGGTTGTTGAACTTGATGTCGATCAGAATGTAATTTTAGAAAGAATAGAAGCAAGATGGGTTCATTTGGCAAGTGGACGAGTTTACAATTTGGATTATAATCCCCCAAAAACACCATTCAAAGATGATATTACTGGAGAACCATTGACAAAGAGAGACGATGATACTGCTCAAGTATTTCAAAAGAGATTAGATCAGCATAACAAAGAAATCAAGCCGTTAAAGGAATTTTACCATAAACAAGGTATTTTCCACAAGGTTAGCGGGAACACATCCGATATTATTTATCCTAAATTGGCCAATTTGATATTGGAACAATTTGGCGGGAAATTGTAAATAGTTAAATAGTTGGATACTATAGATACCTTGTAGTACCTTAATTGTAAGACTATTCTATTAAAGTAAACTATTGCACTATGGATGTTTTTGTTTTTTTTTAGTTTGCGACTATTTTTTTCTGATCTGTACTAAAAGAGGTCATTGTTGCCAATTATCATAAACTGCAGCATTATCCTATAATTATGAAGTTCTTTATCGATGATTTACCTGTGCTATTTCCTTATCCTAGAATATACCCTGAGCAGTATGCTTATATGTGCGACATAAAGAAGACTCTAGATGTAGGGGGCAATGCCATTTTAGAAATGCCTTCAGGAACCGGAAAAACCATTTCATTGCTTTCACTTACAGTAGCATATCAAATCCATTATCCAGAACATCGAAAAATCGTTTATTGTTCTCGTACCATGTCGGAAATCGAAAAGGCATTGATTGAATTGGAAAAATTGATGGAATTTAGAACAAATGAATTAGGATATGTTGAAGAATTTAGAGGTTTAGGTTTAACTCTGAGAAAAAACTTGTGTTTACACCCTACAATTTCACAAGAACGTAAAGGTGTTGTTGTTGATGAAAAATGTAGAAGAGTCACAAATGGTCAATTGAAAGATAAAATTGCCAAAGGTCTTATTCAAGAGGATAAAGAAGATTCTGGTGGTGAAAACTCGCTTTGTTCATTCCATGAAAAGTTAAATGAAATGGATCAACATGACTTAATACCAGCAGGTGTTTATTCTTTTGACTCATTGATTAAATATTGTAAAGACCAAGGTACATGTCCTTATTTCACTGTTAGAAGAATGATTCCATTTTGTAATATCATTATTTATTCATATCATTATTTATTGGATCCCAAGATTTCGGAACGAGTTTCAAAAGAACTTTCAAAAGATAGTATCATTATTTTTGATGAAGCGCATAATATAGATAATGTTTGTATTGAATCATTATCACTTGATCTTACAGATGATACTTTGAAAAAGGCAACAAGAGGTGCAAATAGATTGAATGAAGCTGTCAATGAAATGAAATTACAAGATAACGAAAAACTACAAAATGAATATGAAAAATTAGTGGAAGGATTAAGACAAGCAGAATTAGAAAGAGAAGAAGAGTTATTTATGAGTAATCCTATCTTACCAAAAGATTTACTTGATGAAGCTATACCTGGGAATATTCGAAAAGCAGAACATTTCATATCATTTTTGAAAAGATTTATAGAATATTTGAAAACAAGAATGAAAGTTTTACATGTTATTAGTGAAACTCCAATTAGTTTTTTACAACATTTAAATGAATTAACATTCATTGATAGGAAGCCCTTGAGGTTTTGTTCCGAAAGATTATCTCTATTAGTCAAGACTTTAGAGTTGAATGATATCGATGATTTTAATGCATTAAAAGATATAGCCACGTTTGCTACATTAGTTTCTACATATGAAACAGGATTTCAGTTGATTTTAGAACCTTTTGAAACTGAAGGATCGACTGTTCCAAATCCAATATTACATTTCACATGTTTGGATGCATCAATTGCCATCAAGCCAGTTTTTGATAGATTTTCATCTGTTATAATTACATCCGGGACCATTTCCCCATTAGATATGTATCCAAAGATGTTAAACTTTCAAACAGTCATACAAGAATCATATTCAATGACATTGGCAAGAAGATCTTTCTTACCAATCATTGTAACAAAAGGATCTGATCAAGTTTCTATATCTTCTAGATTTGAAATTCGGAATGATCCTTCTGTGGTTAGAAATTATGGGTCACTTTTAATAGAATTTGCAAAGATTACTCCGGATGGGATGGTTGTTTTCTTCCCATCATATCTTTATATGGAATCTATCATTTCAATGTGGCAAAATATGGGTGTTTTAGATGAAGTATGGAAGTATAAATTGATTTTAGTTGAAACTCCAGATGCTCAAGAAACTTCATTGGCTTTGGAAACTTATCGTAAAGCATGTTCGAATGGTAGAGGGGCCATATTACTTTCTGTTGCTCGTGGAAAAGTTTCAGAAGGTATTGATTTTGATCATCATTATGGAAGAACAGTATTAATGATTGGTATTCCATTTCAATATACAGAATCTCGTATTTTAAAGGCAAGATTGGAATTTATGAGAGATCATTTTCAAATTAGAGAAAATGATTTTTTATCTTTTGATGCCATGCGTCATGCTGCTCAATGTTTAGGAAGAGTTTTAAGAGGGAAAGATGATTATGGTATTATGGTTTTGGCAGATAAAAGATTTTCTAGAAAAAAAAATCAATTACCAAAATGGATTTCACAGGCTTTGAGTGAAGCAGATACAAACTTATCTACAGATATGGCACTTGCATCAGCCAAAGAATTTTTAAGAAGTTTAGCACAACCTGCAAATCCCAAGGATCAAGAGGGAGTTTCGGTATGGAATATTGAGCAATTAGAAAAATTTCAAAAGCAATATCAAAAGAAATTGCCTGAAATAAAAGAGAGTCAAGAAATTACAAAACAAGGTGAAAATCCCGATGATGACTTTATGGATATTGACGATGAAGATTTTGATTTATTATAAAGTGCTTTAATGAATTAAGATTTAAATATAATAAACCGTATATATTGCGACATTTAATCCGACATTAATCTTGAAAAGATACTGTAGTGGAATTTAATGTAATCAATGTTTAAAAATATATACTAGTCGTACATGTCGAAATCAAACTCAAATGAATATACACCTATTGTATTGGAGATAGGCTCGAAATATATCAATGCAGGTTTTGCTGGAGAAAAGTCGCTGCTGGTGATAATACCAACTGGGACTCCTTCCCAACTGGGTATTGTTCCCATTACCGATCGGTATTCCTACATACCAACGTTTTTCGAATTCATTGATTTTTCACTTACTATAAAGCAGAAAGATGAATTGGTCAGCAATTACTTAACAGACAATCTGCAAGCCGCGAGACTCATAGAAATTTATAATAAGGATATCAACAAGTGGATACGAATCAATTCAAATCTACACAAGACAGTACAAGAAAGCGCATCCTTTGGACCGAGAAATGAATTGACTGAAAATGACAGTTTAAATTTGTACAAAACGCTCTATCAAGTTTTCAGTCAAGGCTTAATGGTGTCACCAAGAAGGTGTAAAGTGATTTTGATAGATAAGGGACTATCAGTGTTGAACAAATATAAAATATACGAGATTTTGATCAACAGATTGAAAATCAAATCTGTGATTACATTACCGAGTTCAATACTATCGGTACTCAGTAGCGATGATCGCAATGGACTAATGCTAGACTTTGGCTGGGAATCTTTTAGGATTGATCCCATTATAGATTTGAGGAATTTGATTCACAATACAGTCAATACTGAGATTTTCAATGACTTCAATGGGCTAACTTTACATTATAAATTGATATCTGAATTAATAGCATTAGACGATATAAAAGTGGACCAACTATTGGATCGAGATGATTTATTTGAAATCATCGAAAGCTTCATAGTATACGCAATGTATGTACCACAAGGCATTGAAGAAAATGATAATAAAACTTTTGAAATAATAGATGGGGTCTTTATACCAAATAAATTTCGATATGAACTTGTTGAAAAAATGATATTTCAAAACCAAAGTTTCTACAATCATATTAAATTAATCATTGATAAATATTCAAACATTGATACTCGACAGTTGATATTGGAAAATCTAGTGATTACAGGAGGTCTTAGTAAGATACCTGGTTTTAAAATTCGTCTACTTAAGGAAATACAATCAAGGTACCCTTTAAACCAAGTCAACGGCAAGATATCATTGGGGCCCTGGTGTGGAGGCTCACTTTATGTTTCATCTGTTTTAATCAAACAAGGTAAATCAAAATGGAAAGAGCTTGAAATGACTAGAGAAATTTTAAGCTCTTTAAAATCAGATAGGAATGAAGGTTTTAAAATATCTGCATTGCCTGATTTGGCCAATACAATGTTCTTGAAAAGGGACAAGAATTGAATAAAAGGTGTTTGAATTGGTGGTAATTCACAGAAGAAAAGTTGTTTTCGTCTTCGAATTCTCACAAAGTTCCACAAAGAATGGAGAACCCGACACCATGTCAATGATGAAAAGCATACTTGGAAGAATCGGCGCGGTTCTGGTCCTGCTGAATTGGTGGTGATTCACAGAAGATGTGAAAGTTCATTGAATTGACCATTTACATAGAACCGTGACGGTGAATAGTAGTTGACGAGCTTTCGTTTAGGAGAGCATTTTGAGTCAAGGAGTAGATTTTCGACTTAATTTTCATCTCTTGTATATAGTCCTTGTGGAATCATGACTCACAGCAAGCCTAACTTCGCGATTACTGCTTTAATTCTCCATTTTTAAGTAAAGTACCAATGTAATCCTTGATGTATTCATTTTCAGTTTCGTACTTCTCACACATTGCCTTTGTATTTCGTATTTTTGAAGTCAACTGAGAAATGTCTTTCTTTAGTCCTAGTATCTTATTGATTTTCTCTTCTTTCAGCAATTCAGACATGTTGTATTGAATGCTGCTAATTTTGTTAGTAAGAACTGAAATTGAGTTTTTGCTGCTCATTTTTTGATCGGTTCAAGTAATTGTGTTTTGCACGACCAGAGTCATGGAAATTCTAATCCAGTTGGATTAAGAACCAGGGCTATTTATAATCAGCACATTGATTGCAAAATCTTTTACAACTATTTAATTAACACACAATATGTCTTGGTCAGGTTTTAAAAAAGCCGTTAATAGAGCCGGTAACTCTGTTATGGTGAAAGATGTTGATAAAACAATCGATAAAAATTTTGACGTTGAAGAAAGAAGATATCAAACATTAAAAAAAGCTGGTATTAATTTACAAAAAGCATCCAAGGGTTATTTAGATTCTTTAAGAGCAGTCACAGCATCACAAGTGACAATTGCAGAAATTGTCTCTAATTTATATGAAGATGCAAAAGGTGGAGCCAATTTATATTCAGATATTGGGAATATGTATTTACAAACAGTACGTGATTTTGATGAAGAAACTGTTAAAAATATGGATGGTCCATTTAGAGAAACAATTTTAGATCCAATAGGAAAATTTGCAGGATATTTTAATGAAATTGATGATGCACTTAAAAAAAGAGCACATAAAAAGATTGATTATGATCAATGCAAATCTAAAGTACGTAAACTTGTTGATAAGCCTGCAAAGGATGCAGGGAAATTACCAAGAGCTGAAAAGGAATTGAGTATGGCAAAAGAAATTTTCGAAGATTTAAATGGACAATTAAGGGAAGAATTGCCCCAATTAATTTCATTAAGAGTGCCCTTTTACGATCCTTCATTTGAAAGTTTGGTTAAAATTCAATTGACATTTTGTACCGAAGGTTATTCAAGATTAGCTCAAGTCCAACAATATTTGGATCAAGCTTCAAGAGATGAATATGCTAATGGGTTATTAGATGGAAAGATTGATGATTTAATTCTTCAAATGAACTCTTTAGGGATCACCACCTTGGGAGGTGCTAAATAAGTTTAGAATTATTTATCAAGTACGTAACAATGCGACAAAGGATTTTTAAAGAGCATTGTGGCTCGGATGTTTGCTTCAACTAGTTTATCTCTTGTGGTCACAATCAAATAGTCACTGTAATACTTAATTTTAATATCAGTACAAACCCGTTTTTACGGATATATTGATTGTATTATGTAATCTGCCACATTCCTTAATTTTTTTTTTTTGGCATTGTTGAATTTTTTTTCTGCTTTTGCTCAAATGCAATTTCTCTGTGTATAATTATTGTCTTTCCTAATAAGCCATACATTACAACAAGTATCGACTTTTATATTAGTATTTCTAGATTAACAAGTTAAAATCACTGAAATTTTCATTCATAGTGACAATAACCAGGTGATAAACTTTATGGACCCTAGATTATCTGGTTAAGGATCTGATATATACATGGGGCTTACACATATTATTTTCATGAGATAAACTCCGGAAGAATATATATGATACATAATTCACAATTCAAGCATCACATCATAAAAATCTTTTCAAAATCAACTAGCAAATTAGAATAAACATGGAACAATTCAAATCACTAAGGAAGAAGAAACAAAAAATAGTGATCAAATTTATATCAACAATACTATCATTTCCAAAATCAATTATACTATTACCAACATTCATCGTATTTATAGTATCATATAACATCACTTATGATTTCACCATTAAGAAATTCAACTCATATTTCACAAATTATTATTCGGGGTTACCATCGGCATTACTTGAAGAAGCACATCCAAGTTTTCAATTCAATGACTACTTGACAGAAGATGTATCAACATTGACCAAAATAACACTCTCCAAAATTACATCAAACTTAACTTTAAATGATACACTCACTTTACGTTCTCCCTTATCATCAGAATATTCAAACGTATTGAATTTGGAATTCTTTAATCAATTGAATGAATTACAATCACATCTCACAAATAATTTCAACGTTTCAATAATATCTCCACTTAGTGATTTCCCCTTGAATCTGATCAAATTTGATGAAATTTCAAAATCTTCATCTCATCCCGAAGTTTCAACTTCTTTAACATCAACAAATTTTAAATCTTTTTTGATCAAATATCTTAATTATGATTTGAATCATTTACTCACCTTCTTATATGTTGATCAGATCGTGAAATCAAATCATCTCATTAAATATGCCAAAAATGTCAAGATATACTTGATTCATAATTCAAATACAAATATACATCAACATGTGTTAGAATACTTGCAAAACAAAACTAACAACATAATACATGTGGATAAAACTTTATCAACATCTAAATTATCGAGTATTCAAGATTTTATTGGTTATTATTTGATTCAAAAAAAATCAACTTCAGGAATACGATTGTTTTTCCGATTTTCGAATTTCCTTATGCTCTCATTGATTGTTTTTTTTAATGTGTTCATTTATATATCAATGGCAAATGAACATCGAATTCGTTCGAGTTTCGGGGTGATCTTTGGTTGGTTTCTTGGGGTAGTTGTTTCTTGTGCTGCCTCTGTAAACATCATTACTATTCTCCATGATTACAAATCTTGGAGAGTTATTTTTGAGCCACTGACTGAATTTACAAAATCAGCATACATTTTAATAGCAATGATTTTAAATGCAAGATATTTATTTACAATTGTTAGGTTTTTAAGTAATGGGAACGATATATATGATTTCACACAGCTGGATCTGAGTAAACAGAACAAAGTCGTTAATATTGGAGGTAAAAACCTTTACAGAAATCTTTACAATTTATTTGTTGGATATTATGGATTCCCTATTATTACACAATATTTTTTATATAATATTGGTGGTTTAACTATTATATATTGTGTTTCCAATGCAATCTTACATTATTTGTTTGAAGGACCTTTATTGTTATATATTAGTACCAGATTGACGAGATTTTGTGAATCTTTTTTCATAACTTTATTGATTCAATATTTTGTTCACCTTTCATATATTGTTGGGATAGTATTGGTTGATAGAAAAAGAGTTGATATCACTGATTTTCTTGATAATCAAAATCTTGGGAATGGTGTAAATAATTCAAAAGATGAGATTCATGATAATACTGGAGCAAACATATTTTCATCAATCTTGTTAAAATTAAAATTTCAAACTCATTTAAGACCTCAAAGAAATTGTTTAAGATATAAATTAGGTCAATTTTTTCTTAAAATTCGATTTCCTGCTGATTGTAAATCTTGTGTACCTGTTATAGGAGGTATTAGTTTAACATTGGTTTGTCTTGTTTTTATTCATTGGGTAATACTTATTCCTTATAATTTATTAAATGATCAAAAAGAAATGATTAATTTGGGTGGGATCAACATATTAAAGAATACTAATAATTTCATTTATTACCTTGAATTATTTTTAATTCTTATTTTCATTTTTGCATCATCTCTTGCTATTTTTAATTGGACCAATTTTGATGGTCAATTTAATCAACTTAAAAGTTTTAATGGGAATGAAAAAATTGAAAAATCAAATTCATTAACCAATTTTAAAACTTTATCAATTTCAGATTTTGAAGCTGAAATAAAACAATTTAATGCTATTGAATTATTAAGTAATGCTGGACATAACTTAGATATATTGAAAGTTAAAACAAATTCAAAATGTTCATTTGTTGTTACTGTTGGATTAGATCATAAAATCTTGGTATGGTCTCCCTTATCATCTCCATTTCAAGCACCTTTAAATATTTCGAGTACAATTAAATTTGAAGATTCTGAAAAAGAATTTTGGCCAATAAATCATATTCAAATAAGTGATGATGGAAATTATATTATTCTTATAAATTATAAGTATAGTATGATTAAATGTTTTGATAGAAAGAAATTGGAATTTGCTTGGGAAATAAGTTTTGATGAAAATTTAAAAAATTTAATATTGAATAAAAAATTCAAAATACTTGAATCATTTTTTAGAAGAAGAACAGTTCCAGGATTTTTAGCAAGAAAAATCTTACAAAAAAAGAAATCTAATAGGCATTCAAATAATGATATTGATTCTACTAGAAGTAGAAGAGGAAGTAATGCTTCAGTCGCTTCAATGAATTCAATGATGAATGGTAATTTTCCTGCTCCTCTTGCCTCACCTTTACCATTGGATTTGATTAGTGAAAATGTCAATGGTAATAAAGTTTCCAATGAGGACCAAAAAAGTAAGCAACAATTAATTAAAGATGATTTTATCATTATATTAGAGACTGGTGAATTAATCAATATTTCTTGTGCTGACGGGAAAATAAGTACTTTGAATATAATTGAACCTATGAACGAAGATGGTTTGAAATTAATTTCTATCGAAAAAGTCTTTACTCCTCGTGTTAGTGATAGAATTGTTTGTGAAGTTAGTAATTATGACTTAATTGTTGGTACTATTTTAAACAATAATTGGAAATTCAGACCTTTAACAGTACGAGAAGGATTTTACAATCAAGCACAATTGATTATTCCTACAGGTTTGTCTAGATCAAATTCATACATTGGAGATGTTGATTTTAAATCCATCTATAATAATAACACAGAAAGAAAAGTACTTGAAGAAACCAAAGAAAATAGCACCAATTACTTTACTGATTTACAAGTCAATAAAAGTGTATTGGTTAGTGTTGAGTTTGTTGGGATGCTTTTACGAGTACGAGGATTTTCAGCTGAATTGATTGATATTCAACGAGGTATTGTTGTAAGAGTTTTCAATGTTGGTCATTTCAAACCTTCATCTTTTAAAGTATCTCATTCAGAGCCTACACATTGTAAATTTTGTGGATGTGCTTCGATTCAATCATTTTCGATTATTTATGAAGATTATTATTCACCAACTTTAATAATCCATACTTTTAAAATTGATAATAAGAGATCAAAGAACAATATTTGTTTAAGAGTAGAAAGAGATCCTAGAGAAATTAGATGTCTTGGTTTTAATGCTGTAACTGAATATCAATATTGGTTTAATGATGTTGATGGTTGGGAATTAACAGATGTTAATATGATTATTGGTGTTCGAAAAAAATTCATCAAGGATGATGATTCTTATTATGAGGAGGATTTTATTGAACCAATTAATGAAAAAAAACCAGAAGTTGAACGTTTGGTTGAAAATAGTGGATTGATTTCGTTGAGAAATAGGAAAAGTTTCAAATCGAATAATCTAAAATCCAATGGTGATGAAATGATGAATATAAACAAGATTTGGGAAGGTTTTATTGTGACTGTATTGGATGGTAAGATACTGTCATATCAATTACCAAAAAATGATTTTTCGAAAAGAGAAATCATTAGCAATAAAATCAACTGTGTTGAGAAATATGGGTACAAATCGATCATTATTAGTACACTGAATCTCATGGAAATCATCTATTTGGGAAATGATAAATTGATAGAAGATAACATATATTTTTCAGGTACTAATGCTACTATATCTTCGATTTTGGAAGATGAAAGACAGACCGGTAATAATAGAGAAACGAATCAACCGGTTAGCAATGAATTAATGTTTATTAGCAAAAGAAGAAAAATGAGGGAAAGAGTGAAAAGACATTAAATAGCAACAACAAATCTCTATATTTATATGTATATATTATAAATTAGCTGTTTATTTACTTTCTTTTATCATTAAACAATAAAACGTTAATTTTATTTTTTGTCTAGACTGAAAAATTCAAAAAAAAAATTATAATGAAGGATGCGAGGTTCGAACTCGCGCGGACACAGTCCAGCAGATCTTAAGTCTGCCGCCTTAGACCACTCGGCCAACCCTCCATTATTGTTTTAATGAGCGTTGTGTTTAGTCTAATTCAATTTTTCTCGATTTTACAAAGGCTTCAACTATTCAAATGATCCGTATCGCAGCAGCTAGTGATTCAAACGTCTCACCCTCCACTGATGAATGGCCTGCGATGAGAATAATCACAATTACCGATACTTGTAATTCGAATATCCACATAGAGAAAATTAGCTTGTTTACAGGAAACCATCAAGTACACAATGTTCTGAGGTCAGAATGTCTAGAGCTTAGAATACTATAGTATACATTACAATGGTAATTGACGGATACCAAGCGAATTGCAAATTCATCTTATAAAATATGCTAACCCTTTTAAAGAGAATAATGTTGTGGTTTCTTATATTTTACAATTTTTAACTTTTTTTGAAAAAATACTTGATTAGATATTTAATAAATTAGAAATAACATTCAACTTATCGTAATTTTAATTGTCTATTACAAGAATCCAACATACTCATTAGTAGTAATTGCTCTAGTGTAGAGACTTCAGAATCATAATTCAGTTTCACAATTATTTTTACATTTTTTTAGTGAATTATAATTTTGTGCATAACAAATCTTTTGAGGAAAACGCCGGTCTAGTATAGTGGTTAGTACACTTCGTTGTGGCCGAAGAAACCCAAGTTCGATTCCTGGGACCGGCAGTATATCTTTTTTTTAAATGTTTGAAGTATGAAATTTTTCATGCCGATTGTAAAATAAAAAGAAATTTATGATTATGGCCGAGATTAGGTAAATTTTTTTTGGATCTACTGCGAGACATCGCCTCGAACAAACGTCTTTTTTTAGTAAAAAACGGCCTACGCATGACGATGTTGATAGAAATGACGGTATGGTTGTACATGCCATTGCAGACTTGCTACAGAACACATGCTTACATATTTCTTTTTTTTGTCTTTTTGAGTCTCCTATTGATCATCGTGACAAAAATGCCGCCGAGTGAACGAAACACAGAATCAGTTAATTAATTGATTTACATTAAGTATAAGCCAGGACGCATGATAGGATATAGGAGACGCATTCCTCCCCGTTATGAGCCCGATGATTGTTCTTTTCTCGCTGAAAGATAGAACATGGTAAAAGTTATTTATCTCATGCATAGCATATTGTGGGGCCATTTTTTTTGCCAGGTTTTCGTGAAGCAAATTCTGCGCCACATGGCACATGTAAAATGCAAACATTGGCTGATTTTTAATCTTTCTGCAGATACGCCACGTAAATATTTGATTCTCATGGCATCGGGTGTAGTTTTTCACGGTTCTTTTTTTCGGAGATTGGAACCTTGGTAATTAAACATTAGTTGAAGAATTATTTGTGCGGTGCTTATTTAATTGTTCTTACATATAGAAGACTACAGGGTATTTAAACAAAGTAATTATAATAGCATGCACAGCTATTTAAGCGCATTCAGTAAATTATTATGGCAAACATACAAAATTTTTCGTATTGAAATTCTTTAACTTATATTTTGTATTCCTTGGGATTGTTTTGAAGATGAATCGTACCAAAAATGAGCGGCCAAAACTACTGGGTTTGAGGGAATTACAAAATTTCTTGACCTTGATTGTGCAACAAATAAATGTATGTTGGTAAGCAAAAATTCGTTTCCCAAATTTTTCGTCAAATATTTACGAAGAAACTAATTGATAGCCATTTATTAATGTGTTTAGCCACTGTTGACTGGCTAAATCAAATGCGCATCAATAAAAAAGAAATATATTAATATGCAAGTTATCTTAATCGCCTTTGCAAGTATTTACGAGATCACTTCTCGGTTAAGTAAAAAAAGAAACTTTTTTCAGCCTCAAGTACTTGATTACGTTCTATGGTGGGGTTCTCTTAGGCGATGCGGCACATGTTGTTAAAAGCGTATCATACTTTTTGATTAAGAAATCAAAAGATCAACTAATTTATTCTTGCAGATTCATTCGGAAACGAACTTCATAATAAAACAGTTGTTAATATACAAATTTTGCTTTAGAACAAACGTTAAATATGCCTCTCAATTTTTTCAACAAACTTTTAAGAAACGAACTAATGACATTCCCCTTTGATTTTTGAAATTGTGATTTTTATTTTTCACTTAATATGTTTTGATCCATCTATTGCATAGAATTAATTGATTTCTTCCATTCTTTCCATTCGCTTATCTGTTTTACGTATCAAAAGTTTCTTTTTTTTAATTCGATTTTCTTTGCTTGATAAAAATTCATGTTTGTGTGTCTAGCCCGACATATTCAAAAGGGCGATGAATTGAGTATGTTCGAAACGATCAATTTTGTGACGATAGCCTAATTTCCAACGCATCATCTTAAGCTACTTATTTTCTTTTTATGAATGTAATTGTGAGGGTTGGTGCATGGAGTTTGTTCTATCATCCGGATATCAAAATCACTGAAGTCAACTTAAAACATTCAAAGCATGTTTCATTAAGTGTGTTTAATTTTCTGAATAATCTCCAGCTAATACGAAGCAAAATTCCGGCGAGAATTTAAAATAATCTTTTTGAGCTTAAAAAATAAAATCTCATTTGTGGACCAATCGATTAGATACTGTGCCGCACAACGGCAAGTCTAATTCATAAATTAGTTTCGAGACTTTGCCGATTTGCAAAAATTATTTTTTAGTCATTCGGCTTCTTATTATTTTTTTTTCTTTTTCAATTTTATGCATGATTGTTGCACTAAATTATTCAAATTTTGCAATAATTCCTTGTGTTGGAAAAACCTTATTGATTAATGACCAAAGAGAGTTCTAATAGAACTTAGAAATAAAAGAATAAATAGAACTCAATCTCTAAAATTCATTTATACTCTTTCATAAACTGTTATCCTATAAGTCAATGTTTCCTCATATATTTTTTCTTTTGAATATAGTTACTGCAGTTGCAGGACAAGAAATCTCTGGGATTTTCACTAGCTTCGAATCCTTAGTATATGAACCAGCTGCCAATTACCCTTTCGCCGGCCCAGCTAATCCAAGTTGGATTCCCACCATAGGTTGGCAAATTGATGGGTCTACTGCAAAACCTGGCGACACGTTTACTCTTAATATGCCTTGTGTTTTCAAATTCACAACTGGAGAGACGACCATTAATTTACAATCTGGTAATGACGTTTTTGCTACATGTAATTTGAATTCAGGCACTATACTTACTCTGGCTTCCAACCTTGACTGTACTATAACCAGCCAGGTTACTGCAAACACTCAAGCGTACGGTTCCATTAACTTTCCAATAGCTTTTAACGTTGGTGGGTCGGCATTACCATCAGACTTACAAGACTCAACCTGCTTTACAGCAGGGCAAAATACTGTTGTATTCAACGATGGTCCGACTAAGCTCTCCACAACGGTTAATTTTGATGGTAATACAGTTTCTGATCCAGACACTATTATATTTAATGTAAGATCTGTACCTAATATTGGAAAAGATCAAGTCTACCTTGCTGCAGGTTCATGTACTCTGGGTTACACAAGGGGTGAATTAGGAATCACATTTCAAAACGCTTTATTCGACTGTAATTCAGCACAAATTGCTATCACTAATAACTTCAATTCATGGTATTACCCAATAAACGCAAATACTAATTTTCAATACTCAACTAGTTGCTCTTCAAGTCAAATTATGGTATATTATGAGAATATTGAGGCCGGCTATACCCCATTTATTGATGGTCTTTTCACACCAACCAACGGTGTACTCGATACTTATTTTACCAATACCTATACTTGTTCCGATGGATTTGATTACCAAAACAACAACCTCAATGAAAGATGGGGCTCGTATACAGATGGTAACACGGGATCAAATGGTAATATCGTTGAAATAGTTACAAGTACTTACAGCGGCGATCAAACAGTTATCACAACCTTGCCCTTTCAAACTGGTACACAATTCACTAAAACTATTGTCGTTGAAGTCCCAACACCAACTGTGACCGAAACAGAGACCTGGACTGGTGATGGGATTTATACATCTATCATTTCTGCAGCCCTCGGTGAAACTGCAACTGCTGTTGTTTACGATCCTGAACCAAGAGTGACTTTTGTTTCTACTTGGACTGGGGATAAAAATATGACTACCATCATTCCTGCTGGTGCAGATGGTACTGAAACCATTTTTATTGATGTGGTGATACCAACCGTTACTTCAACTAGCTTGTGGACCGGCACTGGAATCTTCACTTCGATGATTTCTGCGGCTCCAGGTGCAACTGCCACTGCTGTTGTTTACGATCCAGAACCAAGAGTTACTGTTACGTCTACCTGGACTGGTGCTCAAAACATGACTACCACCATTCCTATGGGTGCCGATGGTACTGAAACCATTGTTATCGACGTTCCCGTTCCTACTGTTACCTCAAAAAGTTTGTGGACCGGCACAGGAATCTTCACTTCGATGATTTCTGCGGCTCCAGGTGCAACTGCCACTGCTGTTGTTTACGATCCAG